>PVJO010018346.1:0-36924 GCA_004026905.1 Hystrix cristata | reverse complement strand
AACAAGTGTAGTTACACTTTACCATTTTTTCCCCTTTCATCTTACTTTTCTTTTAACCTTCTTCTTTATCCCCCTTTTCCCTATCTAGTTCTCCTCTCTTTTGAATACTCTCTCTTTTTTTTTAAACATAATATCTATTCTACCCCTTTGTCCTTATTTACACTTATGGTTTCTCATATCAGAGAAACAATTCCATGTGTACTAGTAAGTGTCTGATTTATTTCACTTAATAGTATGTTCTCAAGGAACATCCATTTACATACAAATGACTCTAGTTTATCCTTCTTTATGGCGGTGTAGTACTCCATTGTGTAGAAAAACCACATCTTCTTTAGCCATTCATCAATTGTTGGGCATTTAAGTTGTTTCCAAGACTTAGCTATTACAAATTGTGTTGCTATGAACATGGTTGTGCATATATCACTGTGATATGATGATTTTAATTCTTCTGGGAAGATACCCAGCAGAGGAATAGCTGGGTCAAATGGAACCTCTAGTTGTAGTTTTCTGAGGAATCTCCACACTGATTTCCACTTGTGTGTGAAATGTCAGAGACTAATGGAGAGTTCTGCCGGGAGATCCCAGTGTCTTCAGCAACTGACTATGCTACTTGCCTCAAAGAGGAAAGAAGAGACAGGGAAGAGGTAGGGACAGCGGCGGTGGTAGAGGAGCTGAAAACTCTCCCTGCTCAAAAACAATTGGAAAATGCTAATCAAAATGAAGTGAGATACTGCGCCTTCACACCCCATACAATGAACAAAAAAAAAAAAAGTCAGAAAATAAGCATTAGAGAAGACGTAGAGAAATTGGAACCCATGCGTCCTGCTGTCACTGGGAATACAAAATATGCAATGCTGTCGAAGACATTGTGGAGGATCCTTGAGAAATTAAACAGATTTCCCTTACGATCCTGCAATCCCAGTATTGGGCGTGTGCCCCAAAGAACTAAAAGCAGAGACTTGAACAGGCATTTGTATAACCTCACTGATAGCAGCATTACTCACGATAGCTAAAACAACCCAAATGTCCACTACAGAAACATGGATAAACAAAAGGAAATATATACATGCAAGGGAATATTATTTAGCCTTAAAAAATAAGGAAATTCTAACACATGCTACAATCTGCACTACACTTGAAAACATGCTAAGTGAGACATGCCAGATGCAAAAGGACATTACTATGTGATTCTATTTAAATGAATAGTCAAATTACTAGGCTGGAGGGCCAGAGGGCTGGTCACAAGGCAAAATGAGGAGAAACTGTTCAATGGGTCCAGGGTTTCAGTCGAGAAGATGATAATGTCCTATGTCACCCTCAAGACTGCTCGGGGTAATGTCCTGCCTGCGTTACCCTCCGTGGAAGGGCCAGGAGCACCCACTCACATGTGGTGAGGAAGGCTGCGTTCTCTGTTTCTCGCCACGATGGAATATTATTGGCACCGGGAGCACTGTTATCCAAGTCACACTTCCTCTCATTTCAGAGGAGTGTCTACCTGAACATTGGAATCTATCACATTCGTATTATGACTTGAAATACACATTGGCATGGAATGATTTTCCCCATGAGCCACCAGGGAGCTCTGCAGCCCAGAATGTAGCATCCTCTCTGTACAACGGGAGTCTGCTCCTCCTTGGAACTCGACTGGGAAGGAAATCAGCACAGATAGAACCTGCTCGGGGCCTGTGTCATGTGGGAAGGTCGGCTCGGGCAGCCTTTTGGGGGAGCCGTAGGGTGAACGAGCCTTGAGATTGATTCCCTAGCTGTGCATGTACATTATCTTGACTGTTTCAGTCTTCTGTATATTTTCGGTACTTAGAAAAGTACCTGGCACGAGGTAAATGTTCAACGGATACGTGTTGACAGAAGGAATGGACGTCTATTGTTATTATACAAAAAATTAAGAAGTTCCATTGAATGACTTGTTTTAATTTTGAAAAACAACACATTCACACAGAAAAAGCATGAAATAGATATGTATATTTTAACCAAAAATGATAATGTTAAAATTTTTTAAAAAACATTCTAAATGTCGAGACAATCAGAACATGGCTAACCCTCACGTCCTCCTCAGTGTCCTTCCTCGTCATGGCCTCTTTACCGCTCCTCACCTGTTTCATGGCTTGTCCTCATCGTCCCCCTGCCCTGCATAATATTGCTTGCTTTCTTTTTGACTCTATCTGAATGAAATTGTGCTACACATGTTCTCCTTGTGCTGCTTCCTGGGCCTGACTCTGTGTCCGTGAAAGTCGCCAGTGTCCTGGGTATTCTGCAGGAGCTTCTCTGCAGCGTGATATTCCAGGGATTTTATCTCCCGTGGCGTGGATAATGTCACTAGGGTATTTGCGACGTGAGCTTTGAGGAAAGACGCTGCTCTGAACAGTACTTAGCATCGTTAATTGTATACGTATAGAAGAGCTTCCCTCGCATGTTCCTGAGAGAGCGCCTGCTAACACGGAGGCTATATCTTCAAATTCACAAAATAATAGCATTGAGCAGGGCACTTGTACCCATTGAAACTTCCACAATCGGAATGACAATTATGGGACATCCTGGTCCACATTCTTGCTGGAGGTAATTGAGTATTATAGAGCTATAATCTGTGTTTTGCTAATTATTCATAAATCTATTACATATTTGCCATGTAAGTAAGTACACATATGTGTGTTTATGTACCGTGTAAACATATGCATTTATCGATGTGTCTGAGCACATATTTTTGGGGTCTTTGCTTTCAGATGTATCTGTTCAAGTATTTTACTCTTTTTTATGAGTTATCTGTTTTTTTGTCTTTCGTAGAAGCTATTTATAAATATTTGGAATGAATCTGTTGTCGGTTTGAAACAGACACATTCCCGGAATTGGCAGGAAAATTGACTTTTCATTCTCTCGGTGCTGACTTTTGATGAAGATTCTAATTTTACTACCATGAGTCCGTCGGTCTTTTCTTCGTACCTAGTGCTTTCATGTGAAAGGCAGTAAAACAGGGAAACTGCCTACATAAGAGGGCAGCAGCATTTCTTCGTACTATACGGAAGTCTCTAGTTATGTTGTGAAAGACGGAAAAATTCGTGGCAAAGTCAGAAGCTTTCATTCTACACTAAGGACAAAACCATGAAAGCTGCACTGTACAACATAGATCAGGAATTGCATTTTGTGTGGGTGTGTGGGTGGACGCTGGGGATCGAACTCAGGGCTTTGTGCTTGCTAGGTAAGTGCACTACTACTCGAGCTAAATCCCCAACCCCAGGAATTGCATTTTGTGGCTGATGTCCCTCAGTATCTGTGGAGAACTGGCTCTAGGAGACACTCAGATACCCAGATCCATGGAAGCTCAAGACCTTCCCATGAAATGGCATAATATTTGCATATTAATATATGCACGTCATCTTTAGATTACTTACAATGCCTAGTCTGGTGTAAGTGCCTCGTAATTAGTTGTTATACTACTCTGTGTAGGGATAAATTACAAGAAAAATAATCTGTATGTTTGGTGCAGATACAGTTTCAATTCACTGTTAGTGGAATCTACAGATGTGGGAACCGTGGATCCAGAGGGTTGATGTTCCATTATGAGTGCTTGTCATTCAACAAGGTCATTTTTCTCCACCACTGTGCGATTCTTTGTCATATGTACAGTAATACCTCAGTCGTTGAACTCAATTCCTTCCAAATTTGTATTCAGACACCAAAAAGTTTGAGAGCTGAACATATATTTCCCATAAGAAATAATGGAAAACCAATCATTGATTCTGAGACCCCAAAATTACACTTATAAATTCATTTTTCCAGTACTTTAACAAATTTGACAATGATTTCTTTCTTTAACCCTACCCTGGTTCTCACAGTTTTTCTCTTAGCTTTACTGCTGGTATCACTAACTTTCTTTGGAGCTACGGTTATGCTATTTTATACAAATAAAGTGGCAACAATAAGCACAATAACGTAGGTTTGAAACGCGCCAACATGAGCACTATATGTTGTCTGGGTGAGAGCTGCACTTAGACTGAGTCTCCTTTCACATCCATGAGAAGATGTGATGTGTGACTCACTCTAGGCCCAAATAGTTGGATTTTCGGTTCGACCACTGAGCAAATTTGCAAACACTGAGCATTTTAATTTTGAACTTCACTGTTCAAGTAGTGGAAAGTTCGAGCTTGGAGCCGTCTGACAACTGAGGTATTACTGTATTATAGTCTCCATCTGGGACTCAGTTTGCTTCTGTACAGACAGATATTCGGGGTGCCCGGCCCTGTTCCAGCATGTATTATTCACCTATGTACAATGCAGGATATGAATTCTGCTTGCGCATAGTTCACATGTTTGCAGAAAGTGTCAAAGAACAATGATGTGCAAATGAATGAATTTTTTAAATGTAATAGGATGATGAGTGCTGTGCAAAAAGAGAACAAATAGCCCTGCATGGAACAAGGAAGTGACATGGGTATTGATTTAAACGGAAGCAGAGCAGGTGCACTGAGGAAAGACCAGCAGAGGGGAAGGAGACAGGAATGTTAGGGCGCAGCTGTCGGGGAAGAGTATTCGGACAGTGAGAAGGCCGAGGGGCAGAGGCCAGTATGACTGGGTGAGAGCGAGGGAGGTACTGGGAGGAACTGAGGTCCTGGAGTTAATAGGGACAGATGGTGTGGGGTCTGTGTAGGCCATGATGACAACTGTGGGAAGCCATCGGAGGGTTAGAGCAATGAGATTGATGTTTCAAAGGATCTTCGAGCAGGGAGATCAATTAGGAAGCTGTTTCAGAAGCACGCGTCAGATAGGATTATAGTTCTGACCAGATGCTTCAAATGAAGGCGGTGGGGCCGGGGGAGGTCAAATATTGCATATTTTAAAATAGAGCCAAAGGAATATATAAGGAGATTGACACGGCACAGGAAAGAAAATGATGAGTAAGAGCCGGCTGAGCTGGACTTAAGGGTAATAATTAGAGGTCCAACATTGGACATAGTGAGTTTGAGTTGTTCATTGGGCCTCCAATTAGAAATGCTCAAAATGTTCAGAGTTGTTTGAGCCGATAGTTCCAGAGAAAGGTCTAGATTTTGGATGCAAAGTTTTCACTCTACTGAATTTCCCTTTCTCTGCAGTAAACCCACACTTTGTTGAATACCTACCTGTTTCGTGTGATGATCTGAGATGCCTAGAAAGGCAGTTAGTTCTACATACTGTTTACTCCTCCAGAGTGACTTAACTGTTCTTGGCTCCTTAGGCCTCCACAAAAATGGTGAAACAAGCTTGTCAAGTTTCATGTAAAAGCAAATGCACATATAAACCCAAACTACTGATGCTTTCAATGTAGCTGTTCTGAATTGATAACTCATTTTTGACAACATCAGCAACTTAATTATATTTCCTGAGACTGCCAATCTGAGACTGTTTTATCTCTCTATTCATGTAGGTCTTATTTAATGTCACTTAATGAAGTTCTGTGATCTTTTCTGCAGGGGACTTGTACATAAATTATTGCTTCATAAGTTTGGTGGTTTTGGGGAAAAGATTTATAGTTTTTGTCACTCTAGTACAGAAAAATATGCTCGATTTTTGCTTATTAATTTCTTTTCCAGAAAACTTGTTAAAATTAATAATTTATAATTTAGGGTTTGTTAGTGAATTATAATATCTAATCCTAATCTATCGGTATTACTAAATTGCTCTGGAGAGTTTCTTACTCGCTATTATTATTTTTGTCTTTTTCCATGATATACAGCAAAATGTTGAATGGAAGTTGTGCTAGCATATTTGTCTTGATTCAATACCCAAAAGAGTGCTGCTAATATATTACAGGTGAGGATAATGTTAATTTAAGATTTGTATAGATACGCTTCACTGGAACAAGATGGCTCCTAGTTAACTATGCTGTTTTTATTTTTACCATGGATAAGTTTTGATTTTATCAGACGCTCTTTTTTATCTATTAAGCTACTTCTATAATTTTTCTTTTTACATTTTTAATATAATTACAAATATTATTTTTAATAGAAAATATTCTACAATCCTAATATATCTGACTTGGTCACAATGTAGTATTCTTTTTCCACAGGTTGCTAGGGTAGGTGTGTCAGTATTTCTCGCATGTTTTTTGCATTTCTTTTCATTGACGGCAAGGCACTGTAACTCCCCGTCCCTTTGCACTGGTTGTGGTTTGTGGGTTATGCTCCTTTCAGAAAGTTAGATGAAAAATGTTTCCGCTTGCTTTTCTCCTGGAGACTCTACATTAGGGTTTATTTCTGCTTTCACTGTTTGTAAAAACCCTCTCGTGAAATCACTTGTGCCTCAATTTTTCTCTCAGGGAGCATTTCTGGACAGATTCCAACTTCCTGAATGGTTTTTGGACTAAGCAGGGTTTCTACTTTGTTGCAGCTCAGTTTTGCTGTATTGTGTTTTTCCTCTTGAAGTTTTACTCCCATCTCATCTATACAGTGAAATGTTGACATGAAGCTTTTCTTGATATCCTGTTTTCTTTTCAGTGTCCTCAAGGTAGAAAAGTAATATGGAAATTCTTTGTTCTGCAGAATAGGTTTCAACAAAGTATTTCAGGACATGTACCCTGTGACTGGAGTGTGGTCTTGTCAGGAGGAGCTGTTTGTCCCATCCTGGTCATGTCACAAGGGCTGTCCCCCACAACCAAAAATAGTGATCAGTGTTGTTGTATCCTGCTGAGAGTCACAGCCCCCAGGGCTCCTGGCATTGGCCAGCAATCACGCAAAAAATTGCCACTCAAGGCCCTTTTTGTGGTCTCTTCTCTTGGCTGCCCCACTGTGTCACATGTGAACCTCAATAACCCTCTGTCTCTCCTTACTCTGCTTTGGGTAAATTCTTTCACCACCTGCGTCTTCCGCCTGGGGTTGTGAATAGCGTTCAGTGTTTGTGTGTTGTCTTATATATTTATGAGCCTGGGTATTTGACTTTACCGCTCTCAGAGGTAAAATATATTTGTTTATGTTTGTAAAAAAAACACCTCTTGCATTTTTTGGTCTTTCCTAACAATTACACACATTCTAGTCCTTTTTTTTTTTAACCTTTGATAGTTTGTTTATTCTGCTTTTGTTGTGTTTCTTTTGCTCTTCTTTTTGTTATTCTTGAAATTTCTTCAGATATTTTATTAAATTTGTATTATATTTCCTTTTAATATATGCGCAAATAGCCTCATTGTTTTCCTTGCCATTACTGTGCTTATTGCATCTCACAATTTTAGATGTGTATATTCTTTGAAATGTTGTTCATTTCAAACCATTGCCCTTTTTATTATTTCTCCTATAATCAATAAGCTTTTAGAACTATGTTTCTTGATCTTTAGTCATATGAGAAGGTTTCCAAGTTTTTTCCTGTGATTGATTTCCAGTTTAATTGTGTTTGTAAAATAAATTCTATTTTATTCCAGTTTAAAATTTGTTTAGTGTTAACTTACAGTCCAGGATGATTAGTTATTATAGTTTTCCAGTGTGTGTTTGAGAAGAATGTGTATTCTATGGTACTTAAATACAGAATCCTGTTATTCTGTAAAACTTTGAAGTAACGTTTAAAGTAACATTTGTTAATTCTACTACACACATTTTTCAGATGTCGTTTCTTTGTTCCCCAAATTGCTGAGAGAAACATGCTAACATCTTTCGCTTTAGTTATTTTTTCTATTTTTCCTTATAATCAGTTTTCGATTTATGTATCTTGAGATTCTTAAAGAACATAAAAACTTAAAATTTTTCCTTAGACAGTTTATTTTTTAAAAAATGCTTCATGTTATTTCCAGACTTACCTTTTATGATTAAAATCTGTCTGTTATTAATAAAACTAGATCAGCTTTATTTTGGTTATGTCTGTTATTTCCTTTTGAATTATTTTCAACTTTTCTGTTTCCTTGTGATTTAAGTAAGGCAGAAGGCAGAATCTTTTTAAAAATTTGACAAATAATATTAGTTTTGTAACTAGAGGATTTGATACATTGCCGCTACTGATGCATTTCATTTAAGTCATCATTTTTGTGGTTTCTCTTTATCAAAACTGTTTGATTTTCATTTTTTCTCTTTTGATGTTTTCTTTTGGTATGAGCTATTTTACATCTCTCTACTTTTTATTTGTATTTGTAAGTTTGACTCTATTTTCCCTTCAAATTGCCACAAAAATTTCAACCTTTATTCACTGAAGTTTAACTAATATTTTCACGTCCTTTTGAACCAACATACAAATTTTGGAATACTTTTAAATTCTTTAATCACTGCCCAACTTGATTTTCACCATTTATTTTATTTCTGCCTTACACGTTTATCTCGTATAGTTTCATTGTTTTTGATAGACACAACATTTATTCCTCATTTTCTTTCTCTCTATCTCCTGATTTTTATTTGTGTTTCTATCTCTTCTCCAAGAAGTACAGAACAACAACAAAATTACCTGGATCACATTTAGAGAGCCTCTCTCCTCTTCTGCAGATGGTAGATAAAATATCTCAAATTTTGAGTCTCATAAAATAGAGATAGAATCACAAATTGAGAGTTGACTGAATATTCCTGCCCCCTCTCTAGCCTGCTGCCACTCCCTGATAGCAGTCTAGTACCGGAACTCACTCTGTCCTCACCTGTAGCTGGTTTGAACCTGATCAGGAAGAATTGACTGGAACCAGAACTCAATTTGCAGAGGATGCCCCGCTGCTGGGGAGGAGGGGCGTTGCGAACTGCTCTGTCTTGTCTCTGGCCAGAGACTGCAAACTAGAGAATCCTGTTCTTTGGACCTCCCTGTGTCCTCAGAGCCTCAGAGCACAGTGTAAGGTTTCCCCACTCCTAGGCAACTGCCTCCCAAGCAGCTTCCTCCGGGGTTCTTTTCTAAAAGGGGCTGCCCCCAGGAGTGGTCGAGTGTGTGTCCTGGTGCCTGACATCCTTCCCGATGATGAGAAGGGTGAAACTCTCACAGACGAAATTTTGTCAACTTCATACTCTGTGTTTGTTAACAGTCTAAAGTGAAATTAATTTTTAAGAGCCATGTTTCACAATTGACTCAGAGTTACTGTTACATTAACTAAAATGTCTTATTTTTAAAATGTTTTTAACCTTAATTACATGGAATGAATCTTTCTTACTAAGTGCTTATGGCGATTTTTGTTCTGAGACTTTTGATTTGAAGCATTAATCCTTTTATTAGCCTATAGAAATATGTTCAATTTGGGATACTGTATTAGTAATCTATTCATCCATCCATACTGGCTTTCCTATTTTGTAAATAATGTATTTACATGTATGATTTTATTAGGAGCCCTTATTTAGGCACACTGATTATTTACTACATAATGAGAGTATTTTATGTTATATAGAGATGTACTTACTTTATACAATCGTGAAATCCTAAAGCTTTTCAGAAGTCCTTTAATTTGACCTTCTACCCTGGGCCTGTTCTGCACATAAATCATTCCAATTAAGTAAAATTCACTATACTTTTGTGAAATTTAGGGTAGATTCTACAACCTGAAGTAGCTGTAGCTAACCCAACTTTAACGTCTTTTTATTTTACTGTTGTTTGTTTTGAGGTACTAGGGATTGAACCCTAGTCTTCACTTTGAGCGACATCCTCAGACCTTTTTATTTTGTTTTGAGACAGACTCTCTTAAGTTGCCCATGCATACCTCGAACTTGTAATCCTCCTACCTCATTAGCCCAGAGTACTGGGATTACAAGTGTGCACCACCATGCTTACTCTCCTATCTTGTTGTTAAGCCAGGTATTCCGGTTAGTTGTTTTGTTGGTGAGGGAAAAGAGCCCGTTCATTTGATATCTGTTCATTTAAAATTAAATGTAGGGCTGGGATGTAACAGAGTAGTAGAGTGCTCGCCTAGCACGTGCAAAGCACTGAGTTTGACCCCTCAACATCACAAAATAAATAAGTGAAACTAAATGAAACTAAACTATATAAATTTTTCTCCAAGGACCATCACTTTTTTCTATATTTTGTTTTCTTGATTAAGAGTATAAGAAAGTTTAGTGTGTCAGAAAATAGGTATTGAGAAGAAGAGCTGGAAGGTAATCATTTACTTTATATTGTCAAATTAATTTCACACCATCCATATGGCATCATGATACCAGGTACATCACATTTATTACACATTAAATGAAAATTCAATTTGAGATATTGAAGGTTAATCTATTACTGTTTTCAAAATTAAATTTCCTTTCCCAGATCGAATTGTAAAAGGAAGTCTTGGTTACATTTTCTGTTTCCTCCCCAGCAAATGGAAACCCCTAACTTTATTCATATTGTTTTTTAATTAGAAAAGGAAAAGAAACAAAAAAACCCAACATCGGTATGTCTAGTGAGGATACTTGCACAAACAGATGAATAATGGATTAACATGGCAAGACCGAAGCAAAACAAAATCCTGCATAAATAGATGAATGTAGTTTGTGGACCAAGAGGGGCATAATTTTAAAGCTTCTGTGAATTTCAAAATCTACGCATCATTCTATTCTGATTTACTAACAAATATCATAAATCAAGTTTGTCTTCTGTACATATGTTTTGTCTTTTGTACATGTATGCCCCATATGTAGAAATATAGATTTTGTGCATAAAAGATGCATCAAAATGTGTTCTAGAAAATGAATCCATGAGAAATGCCTGTGGAACTATGAAATTCTCATCTTAACAGTAACTGTTCATATAAACCTCACACCCTCGTGTGGTCTCCTTATAAACCGAAGTGGTAGATGAGTCCATAGTGGTATTAAACAATATACTTCAAAGATGGAAATTTAAGACAGTCAAATATATATATATAATAAATAAAATATGTCATTATGTGAATACTTTGTATCATAAAGTACTATAAATTATAAATATAAACACTTATATATGAAAATCATTCAGTACTTTCCATTGCAAACCAAGGATGGTATTTAGTTGAAGGTATAATATTCATAAATTCCTGTGAAGTACTACCTAAAGATTACCATTTTAAAATGCATTTGAAAATGATAAATTATTTTTTATAACTCACATCCTTACTTACATAGCCACATTTTTCTGTTATCCCCTTTATGTATTTCATTATTTTATATATGAGTGTAATCAAATTCATCATTCAATAATCCAGGTTTTTCAGCAAGGCAACAAACATAATCAGGCTGATATTTTAAGTATTCAACAGTATTTATTATCCACATTATGAATCTCTGCATTCTTTTAATTTTGTTTCTTAGAAAATGTAGCTTCTATTGTCCTAGAGTTCCTTTAATTATATCATAAAAGCAATATGTTTGTAAAGAATGGCATTTCCCCGTATTTTTATACTTCCTTCAATCATATACTATAGAATGGAAATGAAAAAAAAGCCCACGCATTATTAAGTACAGGAAGATGGTGGTTTTGAACTGATTTACTACATACATGCATATTTTATGATTAATATGTTAATGTCTCATTGAAGACTTCACATTTTTGTTGCTACATTCAAATTTCTGCTCTTGTTCTTAATATAGTTAGTGACTCTGAGCTTCATCAAAACATGTCAACTGTTAGGAAATAGAGATGAGTATGAGACAGTGTGATAAAATGTCCTTTTTATTAATTCATGAATTAACAGGCGCTCTGATATTGCAGCTACTTCTAAATTTCTCTCTCTTTTTACATAGGTACAATTTTGACATTTCTGTATATTGCACTTTAGTTTATTCTTTGGCATCACAGTTCATCATAGCTTTATTTTTATTTTTATTTTTATTTTTTTCATCATAGATTGAGGCATGGTAGATAACACACTTTCTTTTATGGAAGTGAGTGATCAGATGCAGAACTCTTGTGAATTATTTCTAGAGCAGGATGGGATACTAAGATAAATATCGAAGGAGATGTAGATTCAAAGATTGAATTCATTTGCTATTTCCAAAAACAAAGCAGTAAATTTTCATGATGCATTTGTTCATGACAGTTAAAGTTCTTGAGTACAAGGCAGAAGAGATCTTTTATGTCAGCACTGTTTTAATGCAGGATTAGTTTATTTTGGTAACTTTTTATTGTTAGAATTAAATCAGTCTTCGAACTTTCCAAGCTCGAATTGAGCTAGAGCGTTTCCACTTGTATGTGTGGTCCTTTGGTCTGAGGTTGTGTCAAAGATGGCCCCAGATTCTTTGATGCTCTCTCATCCAGAGATGAGGTCTGTTTCTCTGCCCCGCCTCCCTCCACACTGGCCTGTGATGAATTTGACCGGCTCTGTGCGGCAGAAGTGACAGTTTTGGATCTGAGCTTCAACAAAACTGGCCCCTAGGGTATTAGAGCCCTGATCCACTTTGTAAATGGGCATTCCCTCCTGGACAGACCCTCCTTTGAGCCTCCAGGAATACATGAAAGGCCTCAGCAAAAGCCAGGCTTATGATGTCTCTGTCAAAACCCCAGACCTTTGCATGAAGCCACTGTGACCTCTCCAGATCAGCTCAGCTGCTGGCTGCTACCACCTAGTGGACCGAGGGTATGCCAGTAGGGACGGAAGAATCACCCCTGGGAGACATGAGATATAATCAAACAGTGTTCATCTTTAACTTCCCGTTTTAGAGTGGTTAGACTGTAGAGCATAACCAGAACAAAACCACCAGAGAATGGTTAGTATCATCAAAACAACCAGTGATATTAGGGCAATTAACTTTTGAAAAACAATAAGAGCTAACATTTAAATTTTGAGTGTGTGTGTGTGTGGGTGTGTGTATTTTTATATGATATTCTAATGATCCCCAAATCGACCCAATGAAAATTCAAAATAATTAAACACAAAGCTTATTATAAATCAATGATTTCTACATGAAGTTCTTGGCATAATTTTCACTTTCGATCTATAGTGTAGGTCAAAACAATGTATATTTAATAGCCTGTGGATTTAAGGGCCAAGATATTTTAACAATATTTTGAGCAGAGGAAACTAAACTAAGAAAATAATAGAATATATGAACATTTGGATGTGCTGGTCCCAGTCAGCAGACGCCATGGAATGGTAGTTGAAGGAGATAGTGGTTCATACTCTCGGCCCCCTGGGCCAATGCTCGTACCAGCCTCATCTCTACTGCCTTGGAGCCATCTGTCTGAGGCCCCTCACTCTCCTTCCATATAAATTCTTTCTGCTACAGCATCAGGACTTGTCACCACGTGGTGACATTTACCTTTGGACCATGAGGTAACAAAAGTAATTCCTTTCATCTTTACAACTCCATAAGCCTGGGGGAAAATTAAACGAACCTTGATGCGCATCTCTTTCTAGTAGCTGACTGATTTTAATTCTGGTGACTACCTAGTAATTGGTTCACCTAAGAAACAACATGCAAGTCCAGGTTTCCCCAGTTTTATGGTTCACTTATTCCAACCAAAGACCATCTAGGGTTCAGGGAAAGGAAACTCTTTTCACCGACTCAGTCCACGTGAAACAGGCTGTATGCAAGAGGGAGAGGGCGCCTAGACATTCCCACCCTGCAAGATATAAGACAAAGGAAGGAAGCCGAGGCTGTGTGGTAAGCAATCCAGTGTCTTTACAGGCATTAATCTTCAGAAATCATTCTTATCAGAAATGATTTGCATAGAGAAGCCCGTTTTCATGGTGCAGGACACACTGACCATCTGAGGCTCATAGAACTGCAATAACTAGGGGGATTTTGCTGTTCAGACTCCTACTGTGGTGTTATGTGTGTGGTAGTTGATGAGATAGGATGCAATCTCTTTGTCTGAGAATTTGGAGTAACATGCTTTGAATCCTATCACGGAGGATAAAGAAATTGTGGAAAGAAAGGAAATTAACATTGAAGGCATTTATACCCTTCTCAGTGGTTCACATTTTGTACTTTCTTTTCTGGCCTGACTTTTTTTATTACAAAGGACCTCAAACTCATGCCTTTGCATTTGGAAACACACACACACACACACACACACACACACATACACACACATGCACACACACATGTGCCCATATACACCACATGTAAACTTTGAATTTAAATTTACAAGTGTTGAAAAGCATAAACTATGATTCTAAAGGGTTTGTTGTGTGTTTGTTTGCTAAGGAGAGTTTGGGATTTGTTCTAGCTTGCCAAGCATTTTATATAAATAGTTTAATGAAAAGAGGCTTGAGCAGGAGTCTTACTTTGAAAAGGAGATTATGATTAAAATTCTTAGAATTGCAGCTCACTGGGACAAATACTATTGTGGACTACATGAGTTGAGGAAATAATTTGTTTTAAAAATCAACTCTTCTAATGAAGTTTCCGAATAAATTCATGCCCCAAGAATATATATATATATGGCAATTATGCCAACACCTATTCTTGGTGTTCACATAAATAGAAGCAAGAGGATGAACAGTTCCCTCAGCACCCAAACTATGATTCATTTTTCCCCAAAGTAGTCAAGTATAGTGTGCTACACCACATGATAAGAAAGACTTACGGGAGAAAAGAAGAGTTCTGGCATTATTTCAAAAGGATATTTTATCTATTGAAGTAAATATCTGTCAACTAATGCTTTAAAAACATTTTAATAGGAGAAAATGAAGAGATTAAATATAATCTTTATCCCCAAGTTTACTTGCTCCTGTGTACCATGCTAAGTAGTATTGTCACACGTCGATGCTTTGAGTCCACTCAAATTCCATTTGTTCTGGCCTTATTTTACCACAAGAAGCTCCTTTCCCTTGTGGGTACATAATTTAGTGATGAATATATAAGTTGTATGCTTTTCATCTTCTACCATCTCTTTTGCCCTTGGCATATAGGATTGGACTATGCTCTGAATGTGATTTGTGTTAGTGTGGAGAGGAAGGCATTGGCTTGGGCTGAAGGATGAGTTGCTAAGGACTTGGACCCTCTGTCCCATGGACAACCCTGTAAGAGGTTTACCTGGTATCAGTCCCTGGCTAAAGGAGTGACCCTCACCAGTGACCCTCAGCGTGTCCTCCCATCACCATACACTGTGAAGCTCAGCTGACTGCCAGCATCCACTGCTAAGTAGTAGTGATGGCTGAACACCTCAAAACCTATATCCCAGACATCTTTGTAAATAGGGTTCTGGATGCAAATTAGATCTCTTCTTGCCATCTCCAGAACTCATTTTGAGATCACAACCATTGACCTATTGCTGTCTCTGCTGGAAAGCCAGGTCTCTGGTACACAAGCGTTGAAGAGAGTTGTGGCGGCCACCTGGATGGTCACTTTCTGGTCCACAGGCATTGTGAAGAACAGAGGTGCTCGGGAGAGTGGACAGGGCAGTGGCAGTGAGTTCCAGGTCCTCAGATCGAGGCTGTGACCGTGGTTACTAAACAGAATACTGTCCCTGGAAGCCCCAACTCCCTTCCTTTAGCCTTTGCACAAAACTTGTATCCTTTGCATTTAATTCATTTCTGCATAAAATGTCTAAGTCCTTTTGTTACCCTGAATATATCTGTGCACATGAAATATGGAAAACCCAGGGCACCTTCTAGCTGAGGCTGAGACACACATGTAACAAGGAGGGTTTTCTATACTCAAAAGGTTTTCTTGATTTCCCTGTGCTTCTATTCAGCCCTAATGTGTGTATGTTTGTTTGCTGTTTTCTGTTTGTAAGGGATTTGTTTACAGTGGTGGTGGTGGTTTATTTTACTGAGATGGAGAGAGGCAGAGTGAGGTCTTGCCTTATCTTACCCACCTGCCCTCACAGTGGAGAGAAAGACTTGCAAACTTACCAGGAAGAAATCTCCCTTAGTTAACTTTCCACAGTTTTTTATTTGAGACAGGGTCTCTCTGTGTAGCTTAGGCTGGTCTTGAATTGGCAGTGATCTTCTTGTCTCAGCCTCTGGAGTGCTGGGACTACAGGCATGCACCGCCACGCCTGGCTCCAATTTTCCACAAATTTATGGCAGTATTTCCCTAGAGGACTTAAGGTTTCAAAGTAGAAAAAAAGGCGTAATTATTTATATTTGCAGTTAATTCAGGGGCCCATTTTATAATGTTATATATAGAGATTATGGATTTTTATAAAAATTTACCCAAAGTTACACCGATTTACAGACCATAATATACTGTGCTTTTTGCTTGTAACAGTGAGCAATGTAAACAGTCATGTAGAGGCAGTATTAAGTCACACTACATAAAATTGTCTGTAGTACCTAGTGTATGTGTTATTGTTTTAAATTTGGGTTATTAGGTTCTTGTTTTTAGGATATCTTTATTCCTCTTAATTCTCATTCACCTCACCCTTCGCCCTCTTGTTCCCTTGAACCCTTTGCCTATCGGGTAAGATCTAGCCCCTTGTCTTTTTGTATCCACTATTTACCAATTCCTTTTGTTTGTATTTCGCCTCACTCAAATGAGGGATACTATACAGTATTCAAGCTTGTGAGTCTAGTTTATTTCACTCAACATTATATTTTCCAGGTCCATCCATTTTCCTATAAATGTAACATTTTATTTTATATGTACTTTATTACATAAGATCATTTTTCATTTTAAACATTTGTTCTTTGGATCATTGACTACTTATTGAATGTCCATTGTGGACCAAGAACTTGGCCAAATTCTGGGGAAGAAAAGAGAAACAAGGCAAATTCTCACCTTTCATGCCTCCTTACTGCTTCAGAAACTATCTTTAGGTCTCTAAAATGTCAATATCCCTAGTACAGTGAACTATCCTTCTTTGACCTTGTTATTGGAAGGGAAGAATGAAGAAAACAGATATGTAGAGGTTCTGGTACTTAGACATGGCTTCATCAATGGTCATATACATCTTAACGAGCACATGTCATTCAACTTTTGAGTAAAAGGTAATAAACATCAGAAACAGAATGGTTTAAGAAGTATCCTTCAGGCCATTGAAGATGGAGCTGAATTCTAAAGTCTATGTTCTTTTCCTTTCTCCTTGCAATTCCTTATGAGATATAGTTCATAAAATAGTAATTTTTTGAACAAAACACCCTATCATCCATGTTAGCTAACACTTGAACAGTCTTAACACATCTCAAAGCAATATTTACTTTCATTCTTTCAATTAGTAATTACATCATCCCATGTGGCAGATTGGCAGGATTGGAATCATACCCATTTCATAGGTAGGTGCAATGATAGTACCTAATCTATCTACTTTTTGATATTTTACTAATTATATCAAATTACTGTTTTCTTTTTCTTTTTCAGATGTCATGATTGTTGAGTAAAACAATCAAAAACAGCTTCTAAAGAAACAACTAATTTTACCTATCTAAAATTGCCTGGGTAAATACATTTAGCAAGATTTTTTAAAACTAGGGAAACTCTTAGTCTTTAAAAAGCTTTATGAATAATATATACTATAGTTTTACTTAAATAACAATGCTTTAACTAGTCTTTCAAGCACAAGCATCAGAAAAGACTGCAAGTCGTTTGAATCAGGCTTTCAACATTTGAAATGAACATCACGAAAAAGAATGCATCCATAATTATTATTATTTTATTTTTTGGTTCTGAGGATCACGGGCAGGGCCTTCGTAAAGAGCTCCATCTTCAGTCTTTTTTTTTTTTTTTTCGGTGTGGGGGATAGGGTCTGGCTAAGTTGCTATATTGTCCTGGCTAAGTTTGGACTTTTAGTCCTTCTTCCTCAGCCTCCCAGAATTCTGGGATCATAAATGTGTGCCACCATGCCAGTCTCATTCATAAAATTTGAAAATAAATATTAGTACAGAATTTTACTATCCTATGAATTAGGACTATTAAAGAAACATAATGCTAACTAGTTCCAAAACAAAAAGCAGAAAATTTATACAATCTGAACAGAAATCTGAGTGTAGTTAAAAAACAAATATGTTTATACTGGGTCCCTCTCCTTTGCTCTGGCTTTACCACTGTATTATCCCAAACATCCATCCCGACCATGACCCACAGGGAGAAGCCAGCAGCACACGAGCCTCAGAGTGCCACCCCTACCAAGGTGACAGAGCTATAACTGGAGAAAGAAAAAGAGTGATTGTACAGACGATGGAGCATCCTACAGCCTTGGCATTCACAATACATCCTGTGCCCTTGGAAGAGGAAAATCGATGATCAAACAGAAGCGTTCAAAGAGACCTTGGAAATCATTGACACTCTTCCTTCTGCCAGGCAAAATTATACCAAATCCACCTGGGATTGTTTCAAAGCAAGCTATTTGTCTTTGGTTATTTTTCTATTTTACACTAGTCAGAATCTGTTCATTTCTAATCTCAAAGTTAGTTTGTACTCCAATTATATTTTAGAATGATCAGAATTCCTTATTCATTAATTGAGTTGCATGATACACCTTGCCCTTGTCGAATCCTGTGCCTCATTCATACTTACATATTCTGTTTTTCCCTCATGTTACCGTAATGAATGGACAATCACCGTAAACTGTCCCCAGCAATGATAAAGTACAACCGGATTTCCGTTTGTTGTCCTTGGTGCCTTTCACATTAATTTCAAGATTGCCTTCTTAAAGATTACAGCAGAAAGGGAAAAACCAAAGACCAATTCCAAGGATCTTGTAAGAGCTTCTCAGAACATTAATTCTTTCAAAACCAGGGTTGCTGAAAATTCAATTGAGATAACAGAAATCTCCCTCTTTTTTTTTTTTTTTTTTTTTTTTTTGGTGCTGGGGATCGAACTCGGGTCCCTGTGCTTGCAAGGCAAGCACTTTAACCACTGAGCTAAATCCCCAGCCCCTAGAAATCTCCCCTCTTAAGAAGATACAAGAGCAATTCAGATCCTACTGTTTTCACAGAAAAGAAGAAGAAAAAGAAATCTAATTCCTAAAGATGTAAAATGTTGCCAAGTCTTCCAGCTATTACTTATCAAAGCTTTCAGGGATTTCCAATCCGCACTTTCTTCTTCCTGCCATGCGTAGGCACACAGTCCTCGAACAGCTCCATGTCAACCTCTTTCCCAAGAACATTTCAGTAACACAGATGCTGCTAATTTCAGGATTTGGGGGTGGGGACATCTAACCATGGACAACTACATTGGTTTCATTTTCGTACGAAGCAAAATGAGACCAAGACATGAAAAGAATGTTGAAATACGAAGCGTTTGTGTGTGTGCAGCTGTAATGAGAGACACCCGTTAGCAACTTCTCCTCCCACAGACGCCTTCCTCTGTGCAGTGGTCCTGCCACTCGGCTGGGGTCAGGGAATCCAGGGGTCAGCTCACGTGGTCAGTAGGGCGGGCACTAACTAAGCAGTGGCACTATGTGTATCGTCATTGAGAAAGAATCTCATCAATTGGCTAATACTTCTAAAATATTTGACTCAGTACCTTCGTATATTAAAACGGGTGTTGAAACAACTATTGACTATTTATTTCATTTTTGGCAAACATCGTAAGGATCCATAAACCCTTTGCCAATGGCTCACAAGTTGTGATTTCAACACGAACATATTTCTGACCCTGCTGAGCAGGAGACTTGGTACTTTTGCAAGTCTCCTGCATGGACCAGAAGGAAACTTGCAGCCAAGAAGCAGACTGTGACCAAAAGACTCTCAATGCATGTCAAATACTTGATTGGGTTACATGTTCTACCCGGCATTAGGTTTAAGGGATTTGCTAATGGGAAAGTCAACATCTATGTCCAAATCCGATGATGAAATTCTCCCTGGGATGCATTGGTTTATAGATGTTGAAATGGAATGATCACACTACAGCACAAGTTTCTGTAATGTTCAGCTCAGTGTTCTACTACCACTGTCTCCCAGGAACTTTTGAAAATGATTTTTCATAAATTCACTTAATTCTTATAACAAACTCATGTAAATGTCATGGCTACTAACACCAGCTCATAGGCCGATGTAGGAAGAGGTTAAACTGATTGCCCCCACCTTGAAAGTAAGTGCCAGCAGAGATGAGCTGCTTATCAGATATCCTGGTTGCACCCTGCATTTTAATGTCTCCCTGGAGACTTTTGAAAATTTGTTCATTGGTAGGTGATGTTTCCGATTCTTACTATAATAGTCACTTAGCAAAGACATCTAGTTATCGAAACTACCTCTTATTCTTTAATGCTTCTTTTCCATGTTCCCGTGTTCTGTTTCTGCCTTACAACATTGAAGACACTAGTCAGCCTTGCCATGAAGCCACCTTCAGGTGAAGGACATCACTTCGCAGTTATTTCCTAAAAAAGTTTTCAGAGTACGTGATTTACTGCATGGTTAAAGAAGATTCTCTGCTTTGACACCTATTTATATACTTGCATTAATTTGCATGAGAAAAATGTTTTCAACTAACTAGCTTCTTAGGTTCAACTTTGAAGACTTTATTGTTTGAACTGAATATATTCTCAGTTTCTTTTTACATGACCAAATATGATGTAGATTACAAAAATGTGAGAGAATCTCTCCGTTTATATAGACATATTTTCATATGTTACTTTCCTTTTTTAATAATTTTCCTGTTTTAATTTAGGGATAAAATCACGGTCATGAATTAATTTATTAGCAGTGCTGTCCATGAAGGTATGTGTCATCCGGCAACAATTGTTTTTCTGTGTAACAGTGACATGCATTTGCTGAAAAAAAATTAAGATTTCTATCTTGATTGACTCTTTTGGAGCAAAAGATTAGTTTGACCCATTGTAACCCATTCATCAATTGTTAATGTGTTTTATGCTGAAACATTTTGAGACGTGTCAAGCTTCTCTTTGGCATCGTGTCAGACAAGTCCGCTGACCTACCACTGATGTTCCAGGTGACACGCGTTGGCCAGGGATTTCAGGGAAAGAGCATGGACGTCAGCCCCCTCCACAAATTGGTACATGAACCTGTCAACAAATTGTACTTTATCTCTTGCTGTGCATGAGTCAGTGAAGATGTGAGTGCCAATTCCAGCAGATGTGTTGTTCTCTGTTTTCATAACACAAAGTGAATGCGAATGACGCTTTTCACAAATGGGCCTGTTTGGCAGGCCAATCTGAATTTCCTTAATGCTGAAAATGATTTACTCTCGGCGTGAACTGATGCTGCTCATAAGATAATGTCTTCTGTGACATGCACCGTCGGGGCAAAGCAGGCCGACTTGGTAAGAATGATAGGAAATGATTATTTCAAAAATTCTTTAAAAATTGATGTATTAGAGCAATCATGTAGACACTAAAAATATTTCTTTTTATATTTATGATCATTTAAAAAAATCAAAACATTAAATTTAAACATTTAAAATGTAAACATCTATTCACTAGAGAGGGCTCAAGAGACCCAGAAGTGGATAAATATCTATTTTATGGGCCATGAAAAAATATAGTGTTGCTTCAAGGAACTTATAGTAGAGGTTCAGTTATAAGACGGTTTTGTATGAAAGGAATAAAGTAAATAGATCAATATAAAAAAATAATCATTTGTGACCACTGTGGTCTGTAATCCATCGAGTAAAACTTCTTGAGGAAGTGCTGGAACAGGTCTTGAAAAATACAGGATTTTAATAGAACAAAGTAGCAAGGTGATTCTGAATAAATAGATTTTCTGCGTGAGAAGGTAACATTGAAATATAGGAAAGCATAATACTTTTGTAAGGGCAAAATTCCTGATAGTTAAGAAGTCCTTTAAAATTAGTTTCAGTGACTAGTCTGGTTTGGAAGAAGACAATGAGAAATTTAGGAGATCAGTCAGGATGTTAAGTAGAGAACCAAAGTGAGAAGAATAACTTAGTAAAGATAGAATGTTGAATCCAAACATACCTCATAAAATATACCAGCAGAACATGGCGCATTGAGTGCCCACTGCACAGGGAAGGGAGATGTTGTGTAGCAAGTTGCTTGCTAAAGTAAATATGTAATTTGCCTGCTCTTTATCATTCCCTCTGAAAATTTACTCCTGGAAGCCAAAGTGTGGGTTTTGTATTTCATCTGTAACTTTCGCAAGGAAGGCACATGTTTAGTCAAGAGTTAGTGAGGGTTTGGGGATTTAGTTCAGCAGTATGGCACTTGCCTAGCAAGCTCAAGGCCATGAGTTTGATCCCCAGCATCCAAAAAAAAAAAAAAAAAAGTTAATGATGCTGGAAATATTGGGAGAAAACTTAGAAATTCGAGATAAAATATATAAATTGTTTATCACAAGTATAAAAGAAATACTTGAAGACATGAAACTGGGTTTTCAAAAAGAGAGTGTTTTTAGGGGCTGGGGATTTAGCTCAGTGATTAGAGTGCTTGCCTTGCAAGCACAAGGGCCTGAGTTCGATCCTCGGCACCACAAAAAATAAATAAATAAATAAATAAATAAAAATAAAAGGTCAAATGCAACAAAAAGATATCTGACATTGCAGAGGAATGACAGAGCCTGTTAATTCTGGTTAAAGGCAAGTGAGAGCAAATCAAAATTTTGAGAAATGTGGCCACAGAGAGATCAAGAGTGGTCCATGGATAGTGCAGCTGGATATTAGACTGCAATAGCACAACTGCGCTGCCCTCAGCTGTCTCCACACTTAGAAACTTCTCCACGACAAGTAATGTGACTCACTGCAGAGCTTGTGTAAGACATGTCAGCTGTTCAGCTTTTGGTATAAGGATTTTGTAGCATGAAAACACCTTTCTTTTACCACTGGAAAAGTAAATATACTGCTCAGTTTGACTTTAATATCACTTTCTCTATCCCTGCTTTTCATGTCACTCAAAAATAACTTGATATTAAATAGAATCATTTAAGCATTTTGAAAATTATAAGGGTTATGTAATAGTTAGGCATAATAATAGCATCTGTAGTGGTGGTATTCGTTAGGTGGTAGAGCATCAGCGAATTGGTGGTATAGGTAATGTCAGCATTACTAATAATCCATTGTAGTTTGGAACATTCATTGTATCAACTCACACACTACCTCATACACTATGTTAGAATTCTCTAACATAGTATGACTGCCTTTATAGGGTTTCATTACGTTGTGTTTATCTTTAAATAGTAACACTGGTTGAATTATGTTTCCAGCTATTACTCCATAATATTATACATATTTTTTACTTCTTGACTCACAGTTGAAGCTGGGATGAGTTGGTAAATGCAAGCATCAGAGATCTTTTTTTAATAAAAACAAGATTTCTTTCTTAGGTGAAGATTTATTTTGATCAGGAAGGTTTTCCTTGATGATCATAGAATCTCATTGGATTAACCAGCCTTTACCCAAACCTTCATAGCACATGAGTTTTGATAGCCTCTTTGAATCTAAATTTGGATTAATGAGGAAAGGAAGACCTAGGCAAAGAAGAAGAAAAAGGACAAAAAAGAAACCTAGAGGAAAATGGCCTGACAAGAGACTGATCTCTTCATGTTAATCTTGGAAACTTCTAGAAGTGCATTTTTCAGTGGGTTTAGATTCATGACCCTTTTGATATCTGTAACTCTCTCAAGCACCTAGTATTTTGTGAAAATTCACATTGGTTGCTAGGGGAAAGCAGGGGAGATTGATCTATTCCTCTTCAGTCAAATTCTTGTCAGCCAAATGGATTTTATCTAATTTGACATTTTATACTCTGGTTTATGCAAATAATTATTGAAAACAAATAAATATTTAAATTTGGGGAAATACTTTCTTTAATTATAAGAAACTAAAAGAAAGAAAAAAAGTAAAGAGAACTGTAGCCTAGCTGGATGAAGGTGATAATGGGGGACCAGGGAAACATCTGGAAAGTGTATGGTGGCAGATCACAGGCCCACTATTTCTGAAGACTGGGCTTGATTCTTGCTACTGAGATTTACAACCTGAGGCAGTGTACGCTCCACATCTGCTCGTGCATTCCCACAGGGTGCGTGTAGCTAAGAAGAGAGCGGATGACTCTGATTACCTTGGAAACCGCGTCGGCAGTTCCTACAAACACACGGGGTTTCCTCCAAGCCCATGGGAACTGGTCTGGGAGAAGGTCCCACGTGGGCAGTCTCCAGGTGCGTATGAGACTTCCGCTCACTGTTGGGCCGATCTGACTACATTAGAGGTGTCATCCACTGAAAGACAAAAAAAGAAAGGCAGGATTCCCCTAAAGTTTCCTTCATATTAAAGTTTTTGTGGTTATTTAAAAAAATCTTTAGAAGAATCACAACTGAATTTATTCTCTAGGAAGTTATTCTGATAAAGTAATATTGCACATCAGAATAAAATTCACATGGGCTGGGATTTAGCTCAGTGGTTAAAGTGCTTGCCTTGCAAGCACAGGGGCCAGAGTTCGATCTCCAGCACCAAAAAAAAAAAAAAAAAAAAAAAAAAAAAAAAAAAAAAAAAAAAAAAAAAAAA
Source organism: Hystrix cristata (assembly GCA_004026905.1). Classification (NCBI taxonomy): domain Eukaryota; kingdom Metazoa; phylum Chordata; class Mammalia; order Rodentia; family Hystricidae; genus Hystrix; species Hystrix cristata. The sequence continues at coordinate 12,739 of PVJO010018346.1, read as the reverse complement.
AAAAAAAAAAAAAAAAAAAGAATAAAATTCATATGCTGTGAAATGCTAGATTTTGAAACTTTTTATGTTGTCCATATTATACATAGTCACATTTTTAAGCACGTATTAGGCAAAATACTTCACAAGCCATTCAATAATAGGACAAAAATTTCCTTACTCCAGGATAGACCACAGTGTCAGACTGTTGGCTCATGGCTAAATTTCCTGGTCTTTTTGCTCCTCTGTGTGGCACTGAGCGGCCGACAGTCACTTCAAGCTGTGACAGTGCAGTTTCCCATCCTTCCTCTTCTCTGTTGTTCCTTCTGGCTGTGGAAGTGTGAACAGCAACTGACTCACATGGAAGTGTTTTGAGAGACTTTGTTTTGCGTCTCTGGCCGGGCCTTATGTCGGAGAGCTCATGCCTGTGGGACCAACAGAGGCTGGCTGGCCGCGTCGCTCTTCTCTGCACCCACGTTGGAAACCTTAATTCTGCATTCCTGTGGCTTGGAAAGGGAGCAGTTGCACTAGGAGTCGGGCCGCAGAAAAGCATTTCAAGTTAGAGTGTTGGGTGAACACTCGCTTGTATTCTTGATTAAGTCTTGGAAAGCTCATTAGGCTCATTAGAATATTTTTGTCAAACAGTTTAAGTTGAACCTCATTCTGAGTTTGGTCACAATCCTGAATAATAGTTGTGAAATCTGAGAATGAGTTATTTTACCTCAAATAACAATCTTGTTTAAGCTACTTTATCTCTTTTTACATAAATGAGTGTAATCCTGCACCTTTAGTTGATGGGCTACTCTTAATTTATACAGTATTAACAAACTTACCACTAGATCTCAGGGGTTTGCGAAATGAAATTCTTTCTTGTTTTGTTTTAGCCCATTCCATGCTGTGACCACCAAACACCACAGACTGTGTCATTTGTAAGGAACAGAAATACATTTATTGCTCATGGATCTGGAGGCTGGCGTGGCATCTGTTAAGGGGGCCTCCTTCTTCTTTCTCCTCTTCTCTTCTCTTCTTTTTTGGGACTGGGGATTGAATTCAGGGACTTTCACATTGAAGTACATCGTCAGCCTCCTTTTTAAAAAACATTTTTGATACAGGTTCCGGTTAAGTTGCTGAATTGACCAGACTGGATTCTGATCTGTGAGCTTCCTGCCTCAGCCTCCTAGAGTTCTGGGATTACAGCCGTGTGTCATACCTGACTGGTGGGGGTCTTGTTGTTGCGTCATCCCTTGGTGGAAAGTGGAAGACAAAACAGTGACAGAAACAGATAAAGGGGCTGAATTCATGCTTTTATAAGGAGCTCAATTTCTGTGATAGGAATACATCCTGCATAACAGCATTAATCCCCTAGCGCAGACAGAGCCCTCTTGGCCTAATCACATCTCTACAGGCCCACCTCTTAATACCATGGCCTTGAGGAGTAACTCTCCAGCACATGCTCTGTGGAGGACACATTCAAACCGCATTCGAATCGTATGTATTTGTTTGATGGAATAATCTATATTGCATTAACAAATTAACTCTCAATCTCGGTGGCTTAATACACAAACTTTCCTGTCCATCCTCGCAGAGTGTGCCTATGGGAAGCTCCCTCTAAGCAGTGACTCAAGGATCGGATCTGTTTACACACTGAGATCCCAGGACCTCAGGACAATCACTTGGCGGGGAATGAGAGAGAGACCAGAATAGGCTTCGACCTGAAAATAACACACATCCCATCGGCCAGAGCAAATTGCAAGGGTTCAAATAACTGTAGAGGAGGCTGGGAAAGAAAATCTTTCTGTCTGACTACAACAACATAATGCTCTGTAGAAGATCAGCAAAAATATTCAGTGAATCCCAGCAACACGGCCCAGCAACATAGAAAAAGAAAACACATCATTCCAAGTGGAGCTTATCCAGGGAATAAAAGACACCTCAACATTCAAAACTTAACATGCCAGTTCTCCACGATGAATGTGTTTATTATGTATATGCAAACCATACTAATAAAAATTTTAAGAATGCAAAAACTTAATAGAATTCTCCTTATTAACATCGTTACGAACAATAAAGCATTAATGTAATCTCCCAGATACAGGAAAAATATTTGAAAAACCTTAACATCTAGGTATGATAAAAACTTTCAATAAAGTAGGAATATAAGGATAATTCTTGACCCAACGAAAAGAAATCTACAAAAAGTAAAGACAGGGCTGGGGATTTAGCTCAGTGATTAGAGTGCTTGCCTTGTAAGCACAAGGGCCTGAGTTCGATCCCCGGCACCACAAAAAAAAAAAAAAAAAAAAAAAAAAAAAAAAAAAAAAAAAAAAAAAAAAAAAAAAAAAAAAAAAAAAAAAAAAAAAAAAGTAAAGACACTTTAGCCAGCATTATAACTAGTGGTAAAAGACTGAATTCTTTCCCATTTATATCACATTGAAAGTCCAAGCCAGTGCAATGAGGGGAGAAAATAATAATAGTGAACACATACAGAATAAATAAATTAAACTATTAGTGAATGACATAGTGAACAAGCTGTGGGAAGTAATGTGTGTCAATATGAAAATTTCAATCATATTTCTATATGCCAGCAATGTACAATTGAAAATTGAAATTTTAAAGGACCAAAATTAGTGCAGTTCACAGGTATAAAGGTAACAAAGTATATACAAAATATATATTCTGCAACTTATAAAACACTGAAGGAAACCAATAAAGACTTAAAAATTTATATATAAATATACCCTATTCACCATTGGGAAAAACCCTCAAATTTGCTGAGATACTAATTGCTTCTAAATTGATTTATATATTTGACACAATTCCAATAAACTTCTAGGCAGATTTTTTTATAATCATCAAGTGTTTTCTAAAATTTATACAAACAGGCAAATAATTAAACCATTTTCAAATCAATGTTGAGGGGACTTATTCTACTAATGTGATGATTTATCATAAAGCTGTATCATAATAGACACAGGATGGTGTTAGCATAAGAATAGATAGATAAATGCACATGCCTGTAATCCCACCACTCTGGAATGTCGAGGCAAGAAAATCACAAGTTGGAAAACAGCATGGGCAAATCAACTTAGCAACACCTTGTCTTAAAAAAAGAAAAGAAAAGAACACAATAGCCACCAGAAAATTCTAGCTCCTAGGACCAAGTGCAGCATATGAACTGGTTTTACAAATAAAATTTTATTGTAACAGAGCAAATTGAAACATTTATATATTATCTGTGGCTGCTTTCACAGACTAAACTGCTAAGAGTTGAGTAGCCGCAACAGTTTGTATGGTCCACAAATGACAAAATATTTACTTTCTGGCCCTTTTACCCAAAAGCTTCCTAACCCCTGGAATAGTATCCAAAGAGAGACAAACACATCTGTTATCAATTGATTTTTGACAAAGGTAAAAGACTATGGAATGGAGAAAGGATAATCTTTGTAATAAACAGTGCTAAAGCAATGGAAGGTTCTTATGCAAAACAAAGAAACTTTGATTTATATATTCTATTCATATTTTAAAGAAAAATTCAAAATGAATCATAGGCCTGAATGGAACACCTAAAATTATGAAACTATTGAAACAGCCAACCACAAAAATAAAACGATAGTACCAAATAGCAGTGTGGTGGACCGATTGTGGTCAACCTGAGCAGGAGCGCCCAGCTGGACTGGGTTGCTGCGGTTCTGGGCGTAGAAGATCCACCTGAGGATTGTTGCTGACACAACAGAAAGGAGAATGGGGGCAGAAGACAGTTGCCAGCTGTTTCCCAGGAACAGCTCTGTTGTGGCTGGTTCTCCTGAAGGAGACTCGACTCTTCTCATCACAGAAGGAGCTTAGGGCCTTGCTGTTGTTAGGGATGGTTGCTGTTTGCTTCAGGGGAGCTCTGGTCTTCATCTCCACTGTGAGCGTTGTACCCTGGCCCCAGTATAGATTTCCTCAGCCATTTAGCACAGGCGCCGACTTACATGGGCCACTGCCGTGGGCTCCCAGCCCCTGACTGGATCTTTCGGGTCTCTGGTGCACAGATAGACATTCTGCTGTCTTCCTGCCTTTGGCTTGTGTGCGTGAATGTTGTAATGTGTAAATGTCCTGTGTTAAATCTGCCCCCTTGCAAACCATCGACTCTAAAAAAGTAACTGATACAAACAGTAAGAATTTGGAGTTATACATCTCTGGCAAAAAGGCAAAATAATACAGATACTTCAGAAAAGAGCTTGCCACTTCTCATAAAGCTAAACGTATGTATATATAGGCATATATATGTTTATAAAATGTCATAAAATATATATGTATACCTATATCTATAAACATATACACGTACACACGTGTATACATATAAACATCCAGTAGTGTAGTCTGTTTTGTGTACCGTAACAAAATACCTGAGTGTGGGTAATTTATAAATAATAAAACTTTATTTTCTCCCAGGGCTGCAAGCCAGAAAGTCTGAGATCAAGGTACAGCAGGTTCACTGTCTAGGAAGGGTTTGGTCTCTTCCTTGAAATGGCACCTTGAATGTGGCATCCTCCAGAGAGGACAAATGCTGCTCCTCACGTGGCAGAGGCAGGGACCACAGAGGGATGAGATTTCTTTGTCAAGTTTTTCGCAAGCGCGCTTGATTCTATTCACAAAAGCAGCAGTTTCGTGGTCTAATCACCTGTCGAAGGTGCCGCTTCTTAGTACTATCACGCTGACAGAGCCTGAATTTTGAAGGGATCACTTTTACACCCTAACTCCCGGAAATTTTACTTCTTCTCTCTTTTTCTCTTTTCTTTTCCCTTTCTCTCTCTCCATCTTTTTCTCTCTCTCTTTCCCTCTTTCTTATTTGTTTGTGCTACTGGGGATTCTGTGCTGAGCTACATCCCCAGCTCCTTTTATTTTTAGTATGAGAGAGCATCTTGTTAAGTCGCTAAGTTGCCCGGGCTGTGCTCAGACTTGTGGTCCTTCTGCTTCAGCCTCGCAGAGTGCTGGGACCACAGGCCTCTGCCAACACACCCTGCTCCTTCTTCTTATTCTAAGTGAGATATAAATTTATGTTAATACAAACACCTTAAGAAAACGTTTGTATTGGCTTTATTCATAATTGCTCAAACCCAGAAACCACCCAGTCCTCCTTCAACCAGTCAGTGGATAAACTGTGGTATATCCACACAACAGGATACTATTCCATAGTGAAAGGAATAAATGATTAATGAGCCACGGCACAAATGAATCTCAAGAGCTTTAAGTAGGAGAAATCAAACTGAAAAATATGTGCCATCATTTTGAAAAAGTACAAAACCATGAAGTTAGAGAAAAGATGAAATGGCTGCAAGGGGAGGGGGAAAGGTTTGACTTTAATAAGGGTTAATTTTGATGATGGAACTGTTTTGTATCTTCATTTAGTTGGTGGTTATGTGAGTACACACATTTGTCAAAACTCATATTGTGATACTATGTCTCAAGGAAGAAGAATTTTTCTGCATGTAATTTTAATTTAACAAAAGTTATAAAATATTATCATCAATTTATATTGGACATAAGTTACCTAGAATATTGGTTGTCTTAGTTACTTTTCTCATCGCTGAAACAAAATATGCAATATCCAAAGTTAAAGGAAGACAGGTCACAGCGTGTAAAGATTTCGGTTCATAGTTGGCTGGCAGCACGGCAGAGGGGCCTGGTGTGGCAGGCAGGAAGCAGCGAGTCTGACTTTCTTCTGTCCCTCTATAGTATATTCCAGCCAGGCTACAGGACTATTAACTGGTGCCGCCCACACCCATGGTGGAGCTTCCATTATCCACACCCAGAAATATGCTAAGCCAATTTAGTTATCACACACCCTAATCCAGGACTACACACTCATAATCTAGTCACCTGTCAAAAGCAACCCACCGTGAGCCCATGAGGCTGTGTAGGGACATCTAGAAACAATAACATTAATGGACAATTGCTTAATCATGGAGCCAGAAATCGTGGATACAAAACCACTCTATCCTTCTGAGTAGAGTCAACTTGGGCAAATTAACTAATAGTGCCTATAATTATCTTGCCTCTAAATAGGAATAATAATTAAAGCTATGTCATAGGCAAGCCATAACCTGTGGAAGCTGGTAGCACAGAGAGTAAAGCAATCTACCGACAATCAAGGAATCCTGGAAGGTTAAGAGTTTATTGACACAGTGCAAAAAAGCAGTGGGCAAATTCTAAAAGGAGACTGAGTCACCAGGGAGAAATGATCTGGGAACATCATTTTAGGAATGCTTTCGGCAGATACTGGTGGTCCTGTTGTCCATCTATGTCAGATCCAGAGGTAGCCAAGTGTTGTGTGCAGACTGACGTCATGTCTTTGACAGCGTCCAGTACCTTTGTTGTTGCCAGAAACAATCGTTCCAGGTTAAACTGATAAACAAATGTGTAACGATTAACTAGGTTTAGTGGCCAAGGGGGTCAGGGTAGAATATATATGTTGGTACTTAAAAGAGACTTTTGAAATTCTATTGGGATAGGAAGAAACAGTATTCTTTAAGGCATGTCAAGTATTAGAACATCTAGTATTTGTGCGCTGTAGCTTGCAGGATGGAAAGTTAATGTCTATAGTCTATCACTCAGCTGCATTACGACCTTTACAGAAATATGGTAAAATCACCGTGATTCTCTGACATATTCCCACCCTGACAATTTGGCAAAGTCTGTCTTGGAAAATCGTGATTGATCTTTGACTACTTCATGCTGAGAAGGGTCAAAGCAGAGCCCTGGTTTATGTTGAACTGCCAGTTGGGAGAGAAGGGGTGGGTATTTAGGTTGTCTATTAAAACGGCAGCCATATATTTTTGGGTGAAAATGGGAATATCTACAGTTGGTAAGTGGAGGCTGAAGGGAAATTGGCTCAGCCTAGAAGACACAAATTGAGGTAAGCAGTTAAATGAGATAATGATTGAAAACCACTAAAGGCAATATCTGACCAGAAAAACATACTTAGTCAATGTTTGTACTCTGTGGTAATAGCAGGACACTAGGATACACATTACACAGACTCTTAGCTACAGTGATTATCTCTGGTTGGATTTCACCTCATCCATGTTTATTTCAAATATCTACCACTTGTCAAGTACTGAAGGATTCGAATACATACATAGTTCCTGCTCTGGCAAAGTTTATGATCTTGTTGAAAAGATGAGTTAGTGAAAATATTTAATTAACCAAGGCCTCATCTGCTCTGCACCATATGCTGGAACTGCTATTACAGGAAGAAATTTCATGGAGTGTGCGGGTAGAGAGAGCAAAGTCCTGTTGTCTGCTGAACCATCTGTCTTTGAGGATGGTACAAACTAGTTGTTGAGATAAACATGAACAGAGAATTAGAAAGCATTTGTATGTAAAAAAAAAAAGGAAAGCATAATGGCAGAACAAAATTTAAATGCTGCAGGATTTAGAGGGGAGAGCCAGAGATAAGGAGAAAGGTATTACTTACAAAATAGCATGTATATTTAAGTGTCAAAATGTTGTATGTACTTGAATTAGAAAAGAGGAAGGAAAAAAATGAGGCAAAGCTTAAATACTTGGAGGAATTCTTCTAGATCAATAGGATCTTAAATGAATCCAAAAGAGAGAGAAATATTGTGGCTATCTTAGGAAAAAAAGGAAGAAAAATTGTGAACTATTTACCAAAGGGAATTTATGAATCCCAACGAATACTAGAAAATATAGTAGGTTGTTATGTCTGTGGTATCATGTGGGTAGAAACTATTTTACCCCAGTGCTTTGTTTCCATTGTTCAAAAGATATTTGAGAAGACATTCTGCCCCTCCTCCCCCCACCAGCATTCCAGAAGCATCTGTCTCAAAGTAGCGCCAGGGCCCTTGTGCTGATTACCACCCAGTCTTGTCCAAGAGTTTCCCACATATTTTCTTGCAAGCAATTCAGTATTTCTTCCCACTGATTCCTGCAGCTCCTTCTAGTTCCCTGTGTTAAGGCCAGACTGGAATGGCTTCACACTGTCTCGCATTACCGTCAGCTCCCACACTGTCTCAGAGTGGCCTTGTCTAGTGGGCAGAAAAAAGACTGGAATCTGGACCATTCTAAATAGTGTCTCTAGCCCACAGTGCAGAGAATTCTGATACTAAACACCCTTAGTTGTGTGTGCTCAGGGTTTTGGGGAAGATGACTCTGTGGTAGGATCTTATGTGCATATTAAGACATCATGCATGGATACTCATGCAGGAACAATGTTAATTGTCTACGTATGGAGAGTAAAAATAGAATTTGGCTTATTGCAGCTAAAGAAATGTGTCTGTAATTACAAAAACATTTGTTCCTTCCAAGGAACAGGTTGCTGTTATTGTTCCTATGATGATGACTTCATTTTTCAGTTTCGCTCCCACCCCACACTGAGCCCCGGTAAAGAACGCAGGACTTGAGTGAATCGCTTCACCCCTCTGGGCCTCTTGGCCACAGTGGAAGAACTGGGCTATACTGTGGTTACATGTCTCGGCGCCAGGTCTCGTGGGTCTGAAGGCCCCACAGCTGAGCTGGGAATTCGCCAGGGGAACACGTGTAAAGGGCCTACTCATGGTGGGGGCTTAGCAAACCTAGGTCCTTTTCTCCTTGGGACCCTCAAATTCTTGTTTAGCTGCAAGCAATTAATTGAAGGTGGTAGGAAGACATCAACATCAACTAACTCCAAAAAACTGGAATAATTGTTACAACAGAACCTGCCCCCAGCACCAAGTCGATCTGGAAAGAGAGGACATAAAAAATGAACGTGAACCAGAGAAGCAGGCTCCCGAGCCCTGGAGGGGTGAAGGAACAGAGTCTCCGTCTCTCTTCAGGCCTCCATCATCTGAGCCTTGGGAGGACTGCTGGGAGGCCAAGCTGGTCCCCTCTGCTGGGAAACCTGAAGTCAGGTACTTGGGATTACACAAAAGCAGCAGATGTTGCAATCTTGGCTGGTTGTTAAGCACATAATTAGATACACATACTTCTATTTTGAATGCTGCTAATGTATTTTCAAATAATTGGCCCAAAACACACATTGTGTATATAGGGAAATGAAAACTCAAATTTTCCACAGTTTCGAGCACTCTGCTGCTAAGCATTAACTTCTTCCAAGGTGCAGCTGATGCAAATATAAACAGGAAGCTATGGCTGCTCTCGTTTCTACCTGGACCTGAGTGAAGACCCAGAACTAAACTGTGCCTTGTACAGGGCAGTCCAATGACTGACTGAAGTTTCAAGGGAGGTTAGCTTTAATCTGACTCCTAGGAAAAAGCAACAAAACAGGATTTAGTCTTACATGAAAACAGAAGTAATTCTTGCTCCACAAGATCAATTCTTTTTTTCTTTTTTAAGGCAAAAAAATGCCCACAAAATTCATGTTACTTTTGAAAATACAAGTATGAAATTCAAAGTAATTCAACTCCACAACTAAAAGAACTAAATATTTAGATCTGCCACATTGTTAATTTAACCTAAATACTTTTGTTATAATTGAACAGCATTGTGAACAGAGAATACTGTCAGAAGAGTGAACACTCCAGGAAAACTGTCCATAAAATGGCCTTGAACTATGCAAAATCTTATAGTTTTTATGAGTAAATTAAGGGAAAAATTGTGGGAAGATGAATCAGACTGAACAGAAATTACATTTTAAAAAGAGAAAATGTTTTCATAAACTTATTTGGTTTCTCAGCCCTGACTTCTAGACCATCACTACATTTGCTCATTGTGTGTGTGTGTGTGTGTGTGTGTGTGCGTGTGCGTGTGCGTGTGTGTTTAAGGCTTTGGGGTACAAAAAAGCAATTACTTTACATATACCTTGGTTTGCGAACGTAATTCTTTCCACATTTCTCGTCACAAACTGAATTGGAAGAGAACCGAATCAAATTCAATGGTTAGATTCAATGTTGACCTTGTGGGGAAAATTTGATTCGGTTTTTGTCCAATTCTGTTTGCAACTAGAAATGTGGAAAGAATTAAGTTCGTGAACTGAGGTATCACTCTATCTATCTTAGAAAAGAAATCCAAGAAAGCAGAAAAAATAAACCTCATATACTAAAGCAAAGTTCTTTTTCAGAATCTCTCATGGAAATAAACCCGTCTGTCAAGCAAAAGACAGGCCACCAAAGGAAGCAGGGAAGTTGCTGGGGAGAGACGTACCGGCAAGAACCTTGGCCCCTGCACCAGCATTTGGATGACAAATTCTGTGCTTCTACAGTAAACATGGAAGCCACACTGAGACGTGTAGGGCGTTTGTTTATTTTGCCTTGACATGTGCGGGTTGTCTCCCAGTCCCATCCTTCTGAAGCAGGCAGGAATCAGCAACATGCTGCGAGGCAGACTGCCTGGCTGAGAGCCCAGCGGCATGGCCTGGGGCAGGGCCCTTGCCAGGTGAGGTCTTCCGCGCCTGAGGATATTCATAGGAATGGCAAACTCTGTCTACTGGCTGCAGTTCGAATCCAAAATAGCTATGATTCTTCAATTGTTATGGGAGTAAACATTCAGCACTTTCCATGCACTGGCTCCATTCTTTTGACTTCTCTTTTCTTCTTTTTAAAAACATGGTACTCATACCAGTGTTTTCTCACCAGTATTGTATTGCCCTGGTGCGGCCAAATTTTATGGTTGCAGAAAACATTAGCAAACCAGGCCAAAAAACACTCTGACTTTGATTTAATATGAAATTGAACATTGCATTTCCAACTATTTCCATCATTATAATAATTATTTGGCTTCTTTTCATTTTCATGAAGACTGTAGATAACTTTCCTTTTTTCTTTTCAGAAAAGCTGCAGTATTGAATGATAAACAGAGCTCAGATTCAAACAAATTTGTTAATATTGCATCCTCACGTGGCACACTGCTGTTAAGTTTTTAATAAGACTCAATGCTGTATTATTTTATCTGTTGAATTTGCTGTAGTATTTAATACATTCACACAAGCAAGATTTTCTCTTTTTCAGATTTTCCACATCTCCGTAGAAGTCAAACTATATTTTTCTCCACAAATATTTTAAATGATCTCTATTATATAGAATACATTAATGTGTATTGTAAACATAACATAAAAATCATATAACATAAATTACATAAATGTAAGGACAAAATTTCTATTAAAATAGTTTTATTTGGATGGCTATTTCAAGATAAATAACTGTCAGATAGTCTTTATTTTATCTTTGACTTATTAAAATGAACTACATATATAATATTTCCAGAGTACAAAATATATCTGTATAAATGTGATCACCCTATGATGAAACACTTATTCAGGTATTAGATAGTAGTTTTGATCTTATCAAAAAATATGCAATGAAAATTTAAATAGTGCTATCAAAAAAGAGCCCTATTATATGATGTTGATATTTGTGTATTTTTTCTGTGGCTCACATGTTTTCTCTTTCTGCCAATCCCTAGAGTTCCACTATATTTTTTTCTATGATCTATATGTCCAAGAAATGCATATTCTTAAGGAAAAACAAGGCTTCAGGTACTTTGAGTGGTTAAGAGTTCTATCATTCTGAGCACAAAGAAGTGAAATTTGCTTATCTCTTGCCATAATTTGGATCCTGAATGTTCCCCAAAGGCTCACGTGTTTACAGGTTTGGTTCCCAGGTGCTATTGGAAGGTGATGTAATTTGTGAGAAGTGAAGATTTGTGGAAGGTCCTTACATCATTAGGTGGATGCCCTGGAAAGAATTGAGGGACTCTATTCCCCTCAATAGTCTTTTATTTCCGTGCCATGAGCAGAGTGGTTTTGTTCCAACACGTGCTCCAGCCATGATGTATTGCCTCGCCACAGGCTCAAAGCAATGGGACCAAGCAATCATGCCTGAAACACCCAAAACTGTGAGGCAAAATTAACATTTTCCCCTGATAAATTGTTTATCTCAGGTATTTTGCTGTAGGGATAGAAACCTAATAATCTATGAAACTCCTTAAGGGCAGAAAGTGAAATACAAAGAGAGAGACTTCAAGAGAGCTATGCATGGCATCCCACCACCCACCTCACAGCCAGGCAGGGTTGTGTTGTGCTAGGACTGTGTCCACAGGGCAGTTTGATGTCATGCAACAGAAACTATTTGGGGGACAAAATTATTGTGCCATCAGAAAATCCTTCACGATCACCTGAATCTGAGAACCAAACTGTGAAAATTTTCATCACTGGTTAAAAATAAACTTACTGAATCTCTAAATACATAATGATACAATTGCTAAAGGGAAATTCTAATCTAATATTTATAGCACTGATCCACAGACACCTGTTGTCCACACTCTATTACCGGGCCAGTAGACTACTACTCTTTAATTTAGCCAAAACACATTGCTCAGGACTATTTTTCTAGGAAGTTTCCAGGTGAGGTCTAAATTAAATTATGTGAATTCCAAAAAATTTATACCAAAGATTTTTTCTAGGAAAAAAGTATGAGAACAAGAACTATGTTTATTAATGAAGATGACATGCAGAACTCCCCAATATTAGAGCATTATAATGGTGGAAATTATTGTCTCGGGAGATAATCAAGTAGTGAAAAGGGAATGAAGGTTTATCTCTGAAATGATCAAGAGAGTTCTCAGGACCATCTGGTTTTGAAACTTCAGAGTTTAGTTAATGGCAAGATAGGAGGTTATATCAAATGACCTGTAAGATCTTTGTAATCTGAATATTTCAATAAATACCTATAACAGCATTTCACAAACTATGTTCCTGTGGTCAAATAAGTATAAAAATGGTGCACATATCTTTCCCTAGTTAGGAACTTTAAAAATGCTTATTGGA
>PVJO010018345.1:0-36928 GCA_004026905.1 Hystrix cristata | reverse complement strand
CATGTGTTTAGATCACTATGGACTCATATATATGTGGGATTTAGTCCATTACTGTTATTCTCTTTGTTACACAGAAAGCAAAACCATGAAAGAGGGCGCACTAGTGTAAATGTCCTCTGCTGGATCATTCTGGAAGAGGAGGATGTGACTCTGATGAGAAGTCAGGATATATAAAAGACAATTAGAAATTACTTCACTGAAAATTTCAATAAAATTGCATTATTGGAAGTTAAATTAGATTAGACACTGGAGAACAAAAGACCAAGGAACTGTCCAAAATGAGGAAAAAGAGAAAAATGTTTTAAAATAAAAAGAATGGACCATCGGCAAATTTTAGGCATTAAATACTAATATGTACATAATTGGAGTCATAGAAACAGACACAAAAAATTATTGATAAACAGTGATTGAATATTTTTAAATGTTGATGAGAATTATATACATATATATATCCATTTATTTAAGAAGTTCAACAAACTCCAACAGATGATTTGAACAGAAAGACCAAAAATACACACACAGAAAAAGAATAAATGAAATACACACAATTAAGTAGAGAAATACCACATAAAGTCATAAAGAGATATTATTTTATATCCATTTGAATAACTTATCAACTGAATTTTAGGTGTCTGAAAATGTTGAGTATTGGCAAAAATGCACACCACCTGGAATTAGAAGACATTTTTGGCAGTAACACAAAATGACATGGTATTCTGCAAAATAGTGTATTAGTGACTTATACACTTTAGCACTGAGTTTTGATGCAGCAGTCTCTCATACCTAGGTCTTTTTCCAAGGCCAATAAAATTGTATGCACAATAATTCATACTCTAAGCTTGCAGAAATGTTACTCGTGTTAGGTAAAACCTCAAACAGGTCCCAAGCCACCGACTTGGAAAGAACAGATAGATTGTGCAATGCCACCAAGTAGAATGCCGTCCAACAATAATGTGATGTCACTGCTGACATGCCTGACCACAGGCTTGCTTGCACGGAGTATTCTAAGTGAAACACAGTTCCGGTGTAACACATACCACGGGATCCCACTAAGAGAGCGTTCCACACAACACAGGGGTGTGGCGGCAGAGACGGACCAGCTTTGCCAAAGACTGGGCGGGCCAAGGACTGTGCAGCCAAGTGTGGTTCAGTGTAGGGCCAGGAAAATGGCCGCCACCACCACCATGGGGCTGTTTGCGTAACGCAATGCATATGCTAAATCTCCTCAAACTGCATACTTAAAGTTGGTTATTTTATTGTGCTTTAATCCACCTCAAGAAATTTGGTTCTCAAAAGTATGAAAATGTTAGTATATTATTTATATCATGTGATCAAGCAGTTGCTACAATTCACAGATTTGCTCAATTAGGAGGAATACACCTGTATGCACTTAGTTTATTGCTTACAACAACAGTAACATTTTGACACTGGCTCTGAGCCCCAATTCTCTCATAGTGGCAAAATGAGGGCAGATTTTACAGTGGATTGAATTCCAGGAGAGGAGATGAATTCTAATACCATGAGTCTTTGATTAATGCAGGGACTGGTGGGAAAATTACCCATCCTTCTCTCTGGAGAGAAATCATCTTTTTCATCTTGGAACACAAGTAAATTCTTCAACAGACAAGAGGAAGGTGTGTGTGCTCTTGTGGAGAAGCCTCTATCTATCTATCTGTCTACCTATCATCTATCTCTATCTATCTACCTATCTCTATCTGCCTACTTATCTATCTCTATCTATCTTTCTATCTATCTATTCTTCCACCTATCTCTGGAATTGAAAATAGGTGAGCAAATTGAATTTTAATATCTAAACACTAAGAAACTTGAGAGATTGAAGGAAGGTTACCTCCCAGTATTTCCCTTTGCCATTAATTTCATTTCCTATCTCCGTAATTACATCATTGATATTCTATTTTCATAGTTATGTACTCACATGTTAGCATTCTTTGCTGAATAATATACATGGAATAAACATTTGTGCTTAGTAGAATCGTGGAGAGCTGGGATATGTCAGGCCTCTGCCTGCTCTGTGGGCCCAGGACCAGCAGGTCTGCAGCGCTCACCTGAAGACAAGAACTGGGGTGGATGGTGGATGGGGGCACACACCCAGAGAAGGCCCGGGAGAGGAGGGGGCAGGGCGAGAGGGGATGGCAAAGTTCCCAAACAAAAGTAATTGGTATGTACTGCAACCGTATACCAATAAGATACCTGAGGAAAGAGACAGTTGAAGCCTCTAACCCAACTACTGCCAAACCCTAGAAGACTCACAGGGGCATTAATCATGGAACTAAGTGGGACTCATTATCCCTGTTGATTTAAATAGGAAAAAAATAATCTTCATCGCTGATGCAAGAGCAAAAAATTTTCAAATAATTAGACCTTTGATTCACATGTCTTGCTAGTGCCTTCTGGCCCTGACGGTCACTCCCAGTAGGACCTATGAGCAAGGAGCCCGAGCCGGGATGGCCAGCGTGGCAGGACACTCGTGACACCCAGTCCTTGATGACCACTCCCTCCGCTGCTTCTGAAAACTCCTGAGGAAAACATTTAACACGACAATGATAAGTTCGAAAACCACTAACCAAATCAGTAGGCTCTAGCAGGGCATCGATGTGTGGCCACAATCCAGCTTGTATTTTCTGTTCTTGTCTGTGGGCTCTTTTCCCAGATGCTTGCTGAAATACTGACTCACTGCTACAGTGATATCTATCAATCATTTTACTCTATTCAACACCAATAATTTTTGCAGACCACTGATTCCTAAATCTTAGATATTCAAACTTTGTTGTCTTGAAGATTTTCATAATCTTTCTCTACACTTGTTTATAAATTTTCAATTAGCTGTTTAAAAAATAAAGATAACTAGGTAGCAACTTTCCATACTTGATGTATCTGAGAATAACTCAGGTTATCTGAATCCGTGCCTGCAAGCTGTATGCTAAATTGAGCTACATTAATTATCTTGAATGTCTTATTGAAGGAAATGCTACAGTGAGATTAATGAGGCTCCAATTTTCTAATGTTGTGTTTATTTTTGTCAGTCTCAGTAACATTAACAGAGGGCATCATTTTTAAGGCTGTTGAGGGAATTAATTGAACAATTTGTGTTATTCTGACAGAGACTGTAACCTCATCATGAGAATGCCGGAGGGCAGATGCAGTAAAGTATGAAATGAGAGGTGGAGGATGGAAATGTCGACTGACCTACCTTTTTAAACACAAAGTGCATACACCCTCGTCAAGGAGGAATCAGTATCACATTTTAAGACAATGCATTTGAAGCAGCCATAATAGGATATCCTACGGTGTCTCTCCTATTATTTTCCAAATCAGCTTATTTTTTGTTTTTTAATGGTGTATGTTTGTCATACATAAAAATTAGACTCATCTTGGGGAATGAATGGGCACACGCGCAGATCACACCTCAGACGTTTTTACTCCCCTCTCCTCCGTGCCCTCCCTCAGACGCCCCACCACCTGCACAAAGGCTGACTCTGTTCACTATCATCCACAGATTTTTCTGCTCTTTAAACGTGTATATTTGGGTTTCTTGTAGGAGAAAATTCATACAATAGTTAACCTTTTATATCTGCTGTCTTTGTCTCAGAATTATGACCCCAACATGCACTCATTTTTCTAAAATGACTCAAATTTACCCTTGTACCACATTTTTTATCCGCTCATCAGTGGATGGGCGTGTAGGCTATTCCAAGATGTAGCTGGTATGAATCATGCTGCTATAATCACGGGTGTGCACGGCTCACTGTAACACAGTGTGTTTAACTCCTTCAGGAGGACACCGAGGAGGGGAGCAGTGGGGCAGAATGGCCTTTCTAGTTTCGGTGTTTGAGGACTCTCCATACCGCTTTCCACAGCAGTTGTACCACTTTGGATTCCCACCAACAGTGTTTCCTTTTCACTGCAGCCTCACAGCATTTGTTGTTTTTCGAGTCCTTGATGATAACTATTCTTTTGGACTAAGATGGAATCTCAGTGTTTTAATTTGCATTTCTCTAGTGGCCAGAGATTTTGAACATTTTTTTCATGTATTTGTTGGCCATTTATAATACTTTTTCTGAGAAACATCTACTCATTTCAGTTGCCCATTTTTTTATTTCATCTTTTATTTTGAGGTTCCAATTTTTTTAAGTTCTTTATAGTAGATTCTAGCCATTAGCTCTCCATCTGAGAAGTAGCTGCCAAGCTTTTTCCCATCTGTAGCTTGTTTTGTCACTCCATTGGCAGTTTCCTTTGCTGTGCAGAAACTTTTGGATTTGGTATGATCCCAGGTGCCGATTTCTGGTGTTACTTCTTGTGCAGTTGGGGTTCTGTTTGGAAAGTCCTTGCTTATGCTTGTGTCTTCAAGAGTTTTACCAATTTTATCTTCCAGCAGATTAAGTGTTTCTGTTTTAACATTTAGATCTTTGATCCATTCTGACTTTAGTTTAGTGCGTGGTGATATATGCGGGTCTAGATTCAATCTTAACCACTTTTCCCAGCACCACTTTTCAAAGAGGCTGTTTTTCCTCCAGTGCATGTTTTTTGCCCCTTTGTCAAAGATCAGACGGTTGACTGTGGAGGGGTTATTTCTGCATCTTCTTTTTTGTTCCACTGATCCTCGTGTCTGTTTTTGTGCCAATATCATGCCATTTTGTTACTATACCTTAATAATATCATTTAAAATCCTGGATTGTTATACTTCCTGCTTATTCTTATTAATCAGAATTGCTTTGGTTATTCTGAGTCTCTTCTAGTTCCATATAAATTTATTGACAAATAGCCCAGACCATCAGAACCAACTTCAACATGACTCTGGCATGAACAAGGTCTGGGATCCATATCCAGCCCCATGGAAAAGCAGGTGGTTGAACAGGCCAAAGCTACAAAGTTAAGCAACAAAACAAACATGAGGAGGAAGCCTCCTACTCCCAGTTACCCCAGTATAAAGCCCCAGAGGCCCTGCATTCGTGCAAAAACAAGGCACGTGAAACAAACAGAATGAAACAAAAAGGGTGTGGCCCAATCTTAAGGGAAGAAATAGAAAACTTCACGAAGTAGAGACAGGTGCAGCACTGGCTGGATGGTGCTTAAACAAGTGCCGCAGGCGAGCACAGAGACCAAGGAAACCTGGACCAGGACCCAAAGGGAGCCAGGATATGATGATGGCTAAAACACAGACAATAGCGAGGTGTGTACTTGAAAGGAACTGACAAAGTCTAGATGTGGAAATTATAATAACTGAAATGGAAAATTCACTCTAGAGTCTAGATAAGATATTTGAGCATAAAGAGGAGAAAAAAGAATGAAAACAAAAGCGCAGTGTAGGAGACACACAGGGCATCATGGAGGCAAGAAGATGAGAAACGGGCAGAAAAATAACTGAATAACCAATAACAAGTGAAAGTGCTCCAAATTTCAGGAAGACATTGATAGAAAATCCAAGACCTTCAATGGATTCCACAAAAAATAAAGGCAAAAAGATCAAAGCTGAGACATGATCGACCTGATGAAAGGCAAAGACAGAAGACAGTTTTGAAAGCAGCAAGGAAGAAGTAACTCGTCACACATGGGAACACTTAAGGGGATTAATGGCCGATTTCTGGAGGTGAAAGGGAGGGAAAGAAAGAAATGGAAATAGTTTTTTCTGTTTCATAAATGGGGAGGGGAAGAAAGGTTGGAAGGAGGGGAGGGAAATGGGGAAAAGGAAGGTTTAAGATATGTATAGGTACAAATTCCCCAAGATGAATGTGATCTCTGGGGCAAATACATACTAATAAAAACTTTTTTAAAAAGGAGCTAGGGACGTATTTAGAGTGATGAAAGAAGAAACAGCATCAAGAAAGAATTCCTCGTCTTACAAATCTCCCTCAAAATTGAAGGGACAGTTAAGACAAAACAAAAGCCAAACATGAACCGGCAGTGAGCCTGCTTTAGGGTGAACACGAAGAGGAACCCCTTAGTGATAAGGGGGCGCCACACGGAAGCAGAAACAGCCCCCGCAATGGCAGTGCCAGTGTGGCACAGTCAGTGCCGCTGTGTTTTCTCTTTCTCTTTTTCCCATGCTAGCCACAGTTGCTCAAAACAGTATTCCAAACCCGTGTTAATGAGCGCACAGTGTATAAGAGGTAAGTTCTGAAAACAATAATATAAATGTGGGTCGAAGCAGGTCTGTAGAAGTTTTCTGGTATGACAAAGATAAGATAGTATTGATTCAAAATAGAGTGTTATAAGTTCAGTGTTCAGATAGTCCCAGGATGACCCTTAGGAAAGTAGCTGCCATGTACACCCAATAAAATGCACACATAATCAAAATGGCACACTGCGGAAAATCAGTGCCACACATAAAAAGAACATAATGGAAGGTGAAATATTAAAAAGATACAGAAAAACAAATGACGAAATTTCTTTCTGGTTAAACCATCCTGTTAAAAGGCAAGAATTAGCAGAATAGAGTTTTCTAAAAGTCCGACTACAAGATATCTACAAAATACTGACTTAAATTAGAAGACACAACCAGGTTGAAAATTAAACATGAAGAAAAGATACTCTGTGCAGAGACTAACCAAAAGAAAGCTTGGTGGGCACACTAAATGTCAAACACATAGGCTTTAAATTACAGACTCTGATAATAGACACAAAAGGATGACTACTGATAAAGGCATCTGTTCATGTGGATATGAATTGTAAAACTATATGCACAGACGACAGAACCATGACACATATAAAGGAAAAATTGACAGACTGGAAGAAATAGACTGTGATAAGAGGTGTGATGTTCGTGTTTTCCAGGATAGACCATAAGATAGGACACCATTAAATTTAAGAAGATGGGACCCATACAAAATACATTCTCTGCTCACAATGGAATTAAACTAGAATCAAAGACACCACAAAATTCATAGACCAATACCACTAATGAATATAGATGCAAAAATCCTCAATGAAATATTAAACAATAAAAATCCAGCTGAATAGTAAATGGATTGCTGTATGTTGCATGAACATATGGGATTTATTGCAGGAATGTGACAACAGAGCTGGTCCTCCACGCACAAGTCAATTGGTGTGTGTGCTGCATCAATAGAAGGAAGCATCAAAATCACATGACCTTCCCAACTGATGCAGAAAAATTATTCAACATACCCCAGCATGAATTCATGATAAGACACCCAATAAACTAGTACAGGGAGGGACTCTTCTAGACCTGATAGAGGCATTTATAAAAAGACTGCTTCTAAACCGGCTAAACCGCTGACTGTGGAAAGACAGAAAGTCTCCTGGGACAGGAAAAAGAAAAGGCTGCCCGTTTTGTCACTTCTACCTTACACAGGGAAAAGACATCAAGACACCCAAGTTAGAAAGGAGGGATTAAAATTATTCACAGATTATCTTATATATCGAAAATCCTAAAGAATCCATAAGAAACTATTAGAGTCAATGAAAATACTTATTGAAGTATGGGATACATAGTCATCATACAAAAATCAACCATGTATCTGTATGCTAGAAGAAAAGTTTTTTAAAAATTTAAAAAATCATTTCCTTTTACAACAGCACATGGAGGAATAAAATATATAAGTATAAATTTAACCAGACTGTTCGAAGACTTCACTAAAACCTAGAAAACATTGCTGAAAGAAATTAAGGAATACTTAAGCATACTGAAAGTTGCCCCTATTCGTAGATTACAAGACAACACTGGGAAATTGCAATATTACCCAAAGAGATCTACAAATTTCACAAAATCACAATGAAAATTACAATAGCCTTTTTTTTGCAAAAATAGAAAACCTGATCCCAAAATCTATATGGAATTTCAAAAGACCCCCTTGAAAATCATGATCATGAAAAGTAAACATAAATGAAAGAACTCCTATTTCCAGATTTCAAAACTTCCTGTAATGCTACAGAAGGATGGTTCCTAGCATAAGGATGAGCCTACAGAACAACGCAATAGAGTTGATAGCTAGAAACAACCTCACACGCCTATGGCCAATTCAGCAAGCGTTTCAAGACCTTCGAGTTGGGAATGAATGGTCGCTTCAAAAAACGGTTCCGGTACAACCGCAGTCCGCATCCAAAGGAATAAAGTCAGACCCGTAGCTCACACCTGATACCCAAAGTATCACTAAATGGATTATAGACCTAAATACTTCGGTCAAAGTTATAAAACTGTTAATAAGAAAATATCAGAGTAAATCTTCATGACCTTATCTTACTATATCTTTCAGCGCTGGTAGGATCTCCTCAGAATTTAAGTGTTATGTACTTAATGAACCTTAGCTAAAAATAGCTAAAGAATGTGTAGTAAGGGGATCTAGTTGTTACACATTCTAATTTTATCAACATTACTCTAAATCTCCTGAGTCAGGACAAGACAATGAAACCTGGGATGCTACATAAGCATCCCATCCACGTTGAAGTTGTTCACAAATGCAAATGTAATGTGCTCATTCATATTTAGAGCTTCATCATTAGAAAAACAGAACTCTTCATGACTGAAATGCTGTGGCTTGAGAGGGGGAAGATTCCACAGAAAGTGGCAAATCATACTTTGAAATGACATTATTACTGCTTCCTGTCTCTGCTCGATTTTATTCTGTTAGCATGAAAAGTAATAAAAATCACTGGTCATTATAATAACTTCATGCAAAGGCAAGTAAGTACTTGTTTTATGTAACCTTTCAGAGATTTTAACAAAGATTTAATCTCCATAATAAAATCCATTTCTTTCTCCCAGAAGAAAAGAACTAGAAATGATAAGTGAAATACTTATGGTCAGTTGCAAAGCATTCGTTTAGAATAAAGCATTCGGTCCCCTCCGGCAGACTAAGCTCCCTGGGAATTGCTACAGGATTCAAAAAGATCATAGCTCATGTGCCCTTGTTTCCAAATTTCACTCATTATATATATCCTATAGGAAACGATACTATAGACCAAAAGGCTCCTTTTTGATACTGTTTCATAGTAAATAAGACATACTCTCTCAAGCTCAAAGCTGTATGTTTAAAAACATGTCGATAATTCTGAGTGGTAAAAAGAAAATTGCAAACGAACCCCTCTGAGACAGCGACAAGCCTGGCCCTGAGTGTGGTGTCCTTCAAAAGGAAGTCTGAACCCATCGCTGGAAGCGATTTGTTTTCCTCAATCAAAAGATTTACAAAATGTGTGGTGAATACATTACTGGAAAATTGCTTAAATCAAGGCTCATAATCAAATCAAATATATTTGATTTTTTGGCATTTTGTAAATTTTTTATTTATAGTCCAGAACCAGAAAACAAAAATAGTTTAAGTGAATTTCAGATCAATCCTATCTGCTGGTGTGTTTTTTATATTCTCTAAATGTTGATAGATGATGCTGTGTCAATTTAAAATCAGATTCAGCATGTCCTGGGTGGCCGCCTCATTAACTCTACATATAATTTTTCTTTGCTGTATATAAATCATAGTCTTAAGACTAATTGAGATTTTATAAGTGCATGCCTGCTTCAAAATTACAGTGTGAATACACTGGTTTAATTTTGTTGACATCATTAATACTCAACACCAGTTTTGATCATGCATCGTAAAATTGCATATACCTACAAACACACACCATTGCACTCTACACAGTATTTAGAAACATGAAAATGAATTAGAGATGATCTTGTAAAAATGCCAGCACCACTGTAACAATTTTAAATAACTATAGTTTATACACTAACAGCTCCGGTGGAAAAGGTGAACACTAGGCAGAGTCAGGTAGGCAATTTCAGTGGAGATGAAAATGAAAAGAAATAATCAAATACAAATACAAAAGTAGCAAAATAATTTCAACAGGCTCACGATAACCTACCCATGTAATTGAAATTTTAAGAGATGAGAAGGGGATTAAATAACTGAAGAAATAACAGATAACTTTTGCCAATTTAGTAACACAGAACCTCACAGTTCTAAGTTCAGATCATTCCCTGTAGGACTTAAGAATAAACAGGACAGAATAAATGAAACATCTAGGTAGAACTAGGATATCACATTTAAACTGCACATCATTGCCCCAAAGAGACAATGTTTAAGGCCTTTGCTGGAAGGAGATTCATCCCTCCAAAGAGACAGTGTCAGACACTGGGGTCCAGGTTCCATTTACAAAAAAGGACAGACAGGATGTGCTCCCAGTAGCCTGAACTACAAAAACTATGAGTGAAAGTTCCTTAGCCAGTAGGAATTGTGCAAAAGACCAAAAACCATATCTATACACAAAAAATAAAAAGCACTACAAAGGGAAGCAGAGGAAGTAGACATATTTTTTTTCTTAATTTCAATTAAGATAAAGATAATTGAATCTCAAATATAATTGAATCTTTAAGGCAAAATTGTTTTTATTGTCGTGTGTATTTATAGCACAAGTATAATTAAAATATGTAACAAGAAGACTACAAAGGTGGTGGGGAAATTGAGAGCATGTTGTTAACTACTTAAATATAAATGGAACAGTATAGTATTTTTAATCAGGCACACTCCGATTAAGTAAGCATTAAGGTAATCACTAAAACTTTTTAAGGAATAAATAAGATCATTAGAGATGAAAAATGTTTAAAATAATTAAGACAAAATGCATGAAAAAGATAAAAACCCAACAGTGGAGTGATGGGACAAAACATGATGGAAAACAGTGACAAGACGGCAGATTCTGATCCAAATTTACCTATAATGCAACAAAATGACCAAACAAATGTGTTACACCACAGAAGCCATCAGCATGGACAAAAGCGGGCCTGTCTACGCGTGTCTACACACGTGCCACACAGGAACACATGTTAAAGTAAAATGCTGGAAAATGCATGTACCGGGCGTACAGCGATCAAAAGAAAGTGCAATGATTGTATTAGCAGCAGAGTAAATACACTCCAGCACAGAAATGTCCCCAAAGTTACCGTTAATTATGGAAGAAGTCGTCAATATCTTGCAAGCTTAGCAAGAGAGCTTCAGAAAGACTAAGAAGCTGTGAAAGCCCTGGAGCTCACAGCAGGTCACCTTGAGCTATCCGACCCTCCGAAACGGCCGTCGCACGCACGGACGCCCGCTGTGGTAGACCTAAGAAAGCCTCAGGACGTCAAAGAATCCGAATTATCCAGCGCGCATCTCACGAGCATAATAGACTGAAACGAAAAATCGCAAAAGCAACAATACCCAAATTATTTGGAAATTAAAAAGCAAAATTTATTTGAATAAAAATGAAATTGTACATGAAAGTTTCAGGATGCAGCTGGGCAGTGTTCTGAGGATTTCAGTACCCTGCGTGCACATGGGATCCGACAAGCAGCTCCGCTCAGTGTTTATGACTAAAAGAGAAGGTGCAAATTGCAAATCACGAAGGAATGCAGTTACATCAGCACAGACCGCAAGAATTAAGAGTACAGTGAGAAAGAAAGAGACAAAGAGACAGAAAGTACCGTGCACCGCCCCCCGCCAGTGAACTCCCGCGGCAAAACTGAGCATAAAGCACACTGCTGTAGCTCCCCCCAGAAACCAGAACCCTAAACTGTGCAATATCTTGTAATGTAATTGAATTTGCAGTTTAAAGTCTTTCCAACAGAGAAAAGTCCAGACCCAAACGACTGCTAAATATTTAAGGGGAAAAAAACAGCAACACTTCTACAAATTCTCTCCGGAATACAAAAAATAACAGAATATTACTCTGCTACCAAGAAGTGAGAACAGCCCAGTAAAGTTGATACCCTTGTAGAGCTTACATTGTATCATACACCACGGAGAGCTCCGTGAATTTGTTTTAAACAAGAAGTCGGGCAGGTGCTGCTTTAAAAATATTTTTAAAATTTGACATGAAGTGAACGATATATTTTAATATATATTTAAACTTTTAAAATACCAAAAATATTCCAATAAGAGATAAAATTCAAATAGTGCTTTAATTAAACATAAATATCATCTGCTGTTTCTCATAAATTTTTGTGAAACATGAACATAAAAGACTTGAAAGTTCCAGTTATATTTTTAGGTTCTTAAACTCCCTCTATGCTCTTACAAATTATGCATGAAAAGAAGCATATTATTTTTAGCAGCTGATCTTACCTTTTAAAGAGCTGAGCCAAGATTTTATACTTGGAGTTCATCCTTTGACTGATAAGAAAAATTTTACCTATCATTCTACCGCTGATTTGTGTCTTGGAAGCAGCATACACTGCTGGTGCCATATAACGTCTATAGCTACCCGTAGACCAATCCTTGGAATATACAAAATGTCTACACATTTTCTCTAATCTTTGGCATATATGACTAATGAAAGCGACTCTTTGAGTGTGCATGTGCATGCACGTGTGTGTGTGTGTGTGTGTGTGTGCGTGTACATGCATGTGTGTTTGGAATGCTTTGTCCTGGGCTTTCTCCAAAAATGCAAAGGTAAACAAATGACTCAGTTTCCCTTTTTCACAGATGAACGAGAATGTAGCTGTAAGGAGATGGGCATTTGGTGCTCACACTTCTCTGCATGCAAGAAGTACCTACTAGCATTTTGTGGTTGGTGACATTTCTCAAGTTTTTATTGATGCCTGTCCTTACCCAACAAGGAAGGACATGCCATCTGCCAGTGTGAATCGCCTGGGGTTATGCAAAGAGTCAGGAATTCAGGTCCTTGTCACACAAAACTTTATTTCCACCCACTCGCTTTTGCTCCTCTCTATCTTGATGCCCAGGACTTTTACTTTGAAGCAACTGCCTCAGTTTCTCGTGAGAGCATTCATTATTGCGTGGCTACATCTTGTAGAAGAAATAGAAAGCTGTTAGCAAAATATAAACAACAGTTCTATAACGAATCTGGTGCATATGAAATGATTGTTATGATTTGTAAAATTTGTTTTTCTCACATACAGATGCATTTAATTCCATTAGTCATAATTAAAATTCAAGTACACCATAGTGTTATTAATGCAAGCAACAGTGAAAAATATACCGAAATGGCACTCTAAATTGCAGCGATCTCTTAATGAAATGTTTTTCTACTTTTGTTCATTTATGAACGTTCCATTTAAATTCAGTGTAATTTACCTTGTTACTTCCTCAAGAATTATCTGTTTTTCCTACAACAAAACACACTACTGCACAACATGTACAAATACACACATTTTTGTTTAAAGAGCTGCAAAACCCAGTAAGAATGACAGTGTAGGTCTGTCTCCCAAAACGTCAAATCTTGTTATTAGGACCAGACACTATAATGGAAAATTCAATGTATTTCTGTAATTTGAACCTATTTCTCTATTTTCTTTATACAAAGAAGCATTTCTCAAATACACATAAGCAGTTGCACAGAAAATTAT
The DNA here is from genome assembly GCA_004026905.1 of Hystrix cristata. Classification (NCBI taxonomy): domain Eukaryota; kingdom Metazoa; phylum Chordata; class Mammalia; order Rodentia; family Hystricidae; genus Hystrix; species Hystrix cristata. The sequence goes on along the minus strand of PVJO010018345.1, from coordinate 23,607 downwards.
TAAAAATGGGAAAAATCTGAGTGTATAATCAGTATGTTGCCTGTAAGGCAGGTTTTTCCACATTGCTTTCATGTTTCTACCTATTTTTATAACTACAATATTTCGTAACACTCACTTTTCTACCCAATACCAGAAAATTCTTCATAAAATAAATTTTTCCTTCTACTTGAATAAGGAAGTGAACATCTCGCCTGATAACGCACAATTGAAAACCTGTCTTTAAAGTTACCAACCCCAATTCACACTATCGAGTATGTGGGACCAGCATTTTAATTCAGAGTTCCCACATGTTGGCGGTTTTCAGCGTCTGTCAGAAGTGGGGTGGAGGCTCCCGCGGAAGGTGGGCCTCCCCGCAGGATGCACACAGGGACCCCACTTGTGAGAGGCCGTGACTGGGTCCCAGTCACTGCAGCCAGCTGTGTTAGCTGTGTTAGGGCTCAGACCTCAAATGTCCCCCAGTGCCTTGCGTGTTTGGAAGGCGTTTGTACAGGATGAGAGACAGGCATAAGTTCTAATCTGCTGCATGTGAAGTTCCAGTTTTGCTGGTGCCGTTTGTTGAAGAGACTGTCCTTTCTGCAATGGATGTTCTTGGGGCCTTGTCAGCAAACAGCTGTGGAAGTGTGGGAAGGCTTACTTCTGTTCATTGGTTTATCTGCCTATTTTATGCCAGAATCATGCTGTTTTCATTATTATACTTTGTAATATAGTTTGAAGTCCATTTGTTGCCTCCAGCTTTATTCTGGGTTGGACATACACAACAGGGGGATGTCTGGGAGGCCAGTGTGTTCAAGACCTGGTTCCTGCGTTGGCAGTGTTGGTGCAGCTGTGGAGAACCCAGTGGGAGGCCCGCAGGTACTGGGACTGTGCCCTGGCAGAGGGCTGGAAGACCCCAGGTTTCCTCTTCTCCTCTGCTTCCTGGTTGTGATACGAGCAGCTTGCTCCACCACATGCTCCCACCATGGCAAATGCCTTCCCAGCATTCCAAAGAAGGGCACCACAGAATCCGAGCCTGAACCCCCCCAACTCTGAGCTAAAATGAACCTTTGTAATAAACTGATTGCCACAGGTACTTCATTATAGTTACAGAGAGCTGACTTAACCATGATGTCTTAGGAAGCTAGGAAACGGTGAAAACATGCTGTGAACATGAGACTTCAGAAGGGTGAATGTAGGATAGATGATGGATAGTAAGGCTAAACTTTTTTTGCTCTTTTTTTAAATTTTATTTTAATGGTACATCTTAGATGTATATAAGTGATAATATTCATCATAGGGACTTTGTACCTGTACATGATATATTTTGTTGCTTCTTTTTTTTCCCCACACATGTTTAAATACTGCATTGTTTCTCTGGTGTGAGAAACAAAGTGTAAAGACTAAAATGTATTATATTGGGAAAGGGAAGAACATGTTCAAATGGGAAAGGGAACAATGGAGGGGGAGGGGGAAAGGAATGAAGGGACAAGAAATAAGGAATAGAAGGAAAGAATGGAAACAAAGCTTTTGTAAATAAGGAGGGAGGAGGGGGTGAAGGAAGGTGAGGGGAACGGGAAAAAGCCTGAATTTTAATACTTGGACAGACTCATAAAAGAGAATATAAATGGAGTGATATAGCATTCTCAACCACAGATGTTGTTTCAGGCAGGAAAATCTGTAAGCATCAAGGAAGCAAACTGGAGGTCTTGAGGAATCTTTCTCTTTTTCTGCCTTTTGTGTAGTTCCTCTAACTTTGCTGTTCCCACCAACTGGCAAAGATACTTAGGGACACAGTGAAGTCAGTCAATGCTGAAGAGCCCATTGAGATTTTGGAAAACACTGGCAGATCACAGAAGTCATCCGATAAGGAAATCACTGCCTAAGTCTCCCCCTGGAATAAGAAGGATGGCGCCACAAGTTTATCCATCCTGGCTTTAGGTGTGGTTGTTGCATGATTTTCTTACTAGCTTGGTGTTTCACAAAGCCTCAGATCTATGCAGCAATAACTTAAGGAAGCTAAACGCTAACACGAGGGAGCTCTCTGGGATGGTGACCAGGCGCTCTCTGGACAGATGCGTTCACAGCGCCGAAGGTCACACCCTTCCACACACCTCTGACACCCATATCCCCAGCTCACACTGTGGTGCGGTTCTCATGGACCTGTATTCTGTGCCGCTGCTTTTGTGCTTGGTGTGAGACCCTTCAAACTCAGCATACCCACAGCCAAACTCTTAATATTCCTCCCTCAAACTCCTCCATCTCAATGTTTCCTAATAAGCTTCCTGTCTAAGCAGTTTCAATTCCTTAAGCCAAGTGTTTTGGAGTTAGCTTTGACCCTTCTAATTTTCTGACACCTTACATATAAGCTTTACGATTTAAATATATCTGTAATTTCAATTTCCTTCCCGTTTCTACACACGGTAGCCGCAGATGAACCCACGCATGGAAACTTGGATTGTTCTATGGCTTGTACTGTGTTTCTTTGTAGAAATCTACTTCTAATCTGTAGCCATTTTTATCCTTTAAGGCAAATAATGTCCCCCAGTGCCTGAGAACTTCCAAGGGTTCCCCTTTTCATTCACTGTAAAGCTGATTTCCGGGGTGCACACAGGACCCCTACACTCCCCACTCCACTCCTCCTAGCACCCTTTCATGCTCACGGGGTCTTCACTGCTCTTTGTGGATGGACTGCAGATTTCCACTTGGGTCACACCTTCATCTCCTGCATTACTTCATTTAGAGCTTCCACTCCCACCTATTCACAACTGCAAATCCCAAACACCACACCCTGCTCCTTCCTGCACACTCATTTACACAGCCACACAGCAGGCGCCCCGCGCGGACAGACAGTGGACTTTGGCGAACTCCTCTGGAGCACAGCAAGGGTCCGGGCTCATCTGGGAAGAGGCCTTCATTACGGTTAAGAAGAATGTCAGAAGGAAAGCAAGTGAGTATTTGCTCTCAGCATAGCTGAAGGACTCTTATCAAACTAAATTTCTCACAGATAATGCAGTTAAATGCTGAACAATAACAAAATAAAAATTAAAAAAATATTGCTAGGCAGAGGCCTTGGAGAGCAAACAGAAGCAGATGAGGGAAAGAAGCCAATACTGGGAAGAAATGAATGGCTTTTGGTCAATTTCCTGCTTTGTGTGTCTTTTATTTTGAGGCCAAGCTCAAGACATTATAAAAATGCTAAATAAACAAGAAGAATATCCAGCAAAGAGATTAAAATTTCTATTCTAATAATTATAAAATAAGCATAAATTTGAAGCAAAAATTCACTAAATGAACTGAACAGCAGAATGAAATTGCATAGGAAGAAGTTGGCAAACTTGAAGATAAATGGACAGAAACTATTTGATCTGAAGAAAAGAGATTTTAAAAGATATAAAAAACAATATACTCTCAGACAGGAGGCGTAACATCAAACATTTGGTAAGCATTTTAAAACATAAATTCAAGAATCCCCAGAAAGTAGTAAATACCAAAAGAAGGTTAATAAAAGGAAGAACTTAAGCACATCATAGTTGACTGCTGAAAACCAAAATCTGAACTGAAAAACAGAATAAAGCAACATTAGTTACCAGGAGCAACGACTAGGGTGATGTGAATGCCCACCGACCACGCACAGACTAAGTGGCAGTAAGAAGGGACAGTGTCTGTGATCCGCTGGGAATATACACTGCCAGGCTCAGACTTCGCCATGCTTCGCCACCACCTCTGCTGCCCTCTCTATCCACACTGACTCCGCCGCCCTGCTGGCCGCTCTCCCCACACTGACTCCGCCGCCCTGCTGGCCGCCCTCTCTGTGTCGACCTTGATTATCTATGCTCGCTCCTTTCGGACATCCCTGGCCCCACAGATTTCCATTCTCTTTGCCCAGGTTGCACTCACGTACCTGTGAGCTGAGCTGCAAGCCACAGACTCCATGACCCCCGTAAGTCCCTCAGAGTGTGTCTCCAAGACAGTGAGAGCCCCACCAGGCTCAGAGTGGATCCCTCACAGTTGCTCTGCCACGACCTCTGTATCTTGTCCGGCGACTTCTTACTCTGCTTTCTCAGCTCCCATGTACATTTGGTTAAGAAATCATGCTGACCTCACTTCTGCTATTTCTAGATCTTGCCCAGGTATCACTCTCCTGATGCTCCTGCGCTCGCGAGAACAGCACTCTCCTCCCCTGCAGGGCTGCGCCTGTGTTGAATCCGTGTCTTGGCCTCTCTCCCATTCGCCTTCAGCAGGCGTTGTCCCTCCTCTCTCTAAACCCGCACAGCGGGCACTTCCGGCAGCAGGCGCTTCGCTTTGCCCTCGCTCCCTGTTGGAAGGTTCTTCACACGGGATCTGCTGACATTCTACTTTCTGAGATCTCTTTTTGTCTGTGGTGCGAAGTACTTATTGTGTGTCATCTTTCAGGTAGATTGTGTTTTTCCACGCCTTAATACAAGGATCTCAAGGGCAGAGGTTATCCGCAGCACTTCTCTGTGCCCAGGGGCATCCCTGCCTGAAGTTCTCAGCGCCCTGGAGGAAACCTGAAAGGGCGGGATGGGTCACCCCTTTCCCGATGCTTTCCTCTCTCCCAGCTTTTGCTCTCACAGGAATTCCTGTGACTTTTCCTTTGCTTAATTTTCCTTAGTGTCAGCCATCTTTCGTGGATTTATGTTTTGCTTTTCATTTTTTGTACTTCCTTACATTATCATTGCTTCTTTTCCCCCACTCAGTCCCTCCCATTTCACCTTCTTATCTTTTCACCATCATCCATTCTTGCCGACGGCCTCCGGCTGCCCTGGTGAGGGGAGTTGTGCCCCAGTATTCTGCAGGGCGTCAGCCTCTCTCTGTCCCTGGTCTCCCAGCAGACCGCCCCCGGCCACGTGGCTCTCCTCTACCTGACTCCACGGAGCTATTAGAGGTTCCGTAGGACAGTGTTTCCTCCAAGTCGAGCGTGCCTGCCCTGCTGTGGCTCGCTGCAGGCCTGAACCTTGCTGTTCTCGTCCCTGCCGTCTACCCGCTGAGTGCAGTAGAGCCCCCTTCTCAGACTCGCAGTGAGTGACACCCACGGCGCCCAGCTCAGAGCCTGCACTGCAGGGCCTGGCCAGCACCAGTACTGACGGCCTGCTGAGTCGTGGCAGGAAAGTAACACCTAAAAGGAAAAGCAAAGAGAAAAGCAGCGTGGTGGGCTGCATGTGTGCTCCCTCAGCATTGACCGTGATCTCAAAACGAGGGTCTGGGGAATGTGAAGATGAAGTAATCTGACTGAATAAACAGCAATTTAAATGTCAAGACTTAAGGCGCACTAAGTCCTTCCCGACTCCTCCCTGGGCCGCAGCCCAGCAGCCAGTGGCACAGCCACACCCCAGGCGAGAGGAAAGAGGCTCCTCTTCCATTTAGTACACACCTCCGCTTTGATTAGCTTTAATCTATGAATTCCGTTGGAACTATGAAAAATCTTAAATAATTTGCCTAATTATTATCAGGTAGAAATAATGATAGAAGGCAAAAGTAGGGCTCATCCATATTCATATTTCTTGAATAAAGGATATTCATCAGATGATTGCAGAAAGAATCGTAAGATTGAAATTATCTCGTCTTTTTAATACAATGATGGTTAAGTATATATGGGTGTTTGGAGTTAGTTTACTTTTTAAAATAATTTTCATAAAGTCATGTCCAAACCATAACATTCCCTTGACATTTCTTTATATAGCAAAGAAAAATATGAGAGTTACTACTGGAGTTCCAAAAACAATAGGTAAGTATTTGAGAAATATTCAGAGATAAAAAAATAGACTTACGAAATATCTAGCTTCTGATGCTTGCATTTTGACAGCGCGCTTGGGGAAATTACATTTTACAGCGTGCGCATATTGCTGAATACACGCGTCTTGAATTATATTTTAGGGTTATTTTTAACCTTAGCTCCTACTTTTTGCCTTGAAGCATGTTCTTTCTCCAGAGGAAAGAAAAAGAGAATGAAACTTTAATAGAAATAGAAATCATATTGTTTGAGAAGAATTCGGTGTATCTCTTTCTAACAATGAATCTGTAGATACAGCACATGTTGCCATATTCAGTAAATGTGATAACCCTGTTTAGGTGTGTAGCAGAGTTCACTTTAAATCTCATTTTAGAAAAAGTTACCCACAAGTCTTATGTTGGTGGTGTTTTAAAACAAGAAAATCTATCCCATCACTATCTGCACTATTGGAAGGGAAATAAAGCATAAAAAAGCAATTCCATAGTTAGCACAGAGTGTGAAAACTGCTGGCATCGTAACTCCACTTTGCTGAGAGATCTTCTCACTGCAATATTCTTGCTGCCCCCAAAGAATCAGTTCTACATGGTGAGCGTCCTCCCTTATAGAGGGGCCATGTCAGCTTCACATAAATGGTCTTCTGAGGGCTATTATACGCTAAAAACCCACGCAGGGCACAAAGCCCAACTAGATCCCTTGCCTATTATTCGTAATTTCTCCACTGAAGACAAAGCCTTTTGTGAGTTTTTCCTTAGAAATAGAGCAAAAATATAAATAGCATAATGATGTGATACATAATTATAAATGAGAACTCAGGTATAAATGGGGGCTTGTTGGAGAACCAAATCCTCATTTTGTGGATCTTTTCTTCTTTTTTTGTTTTCTGTTTCATTTATTTCTGATCCATTTTTATTGTTTCTCTTCTGCTAACTTTGGATTGGTTTTCCCTTATTTTTCTAGTTCCTTGAAAAGCAGCAATGGGTAATTTGAGCTTTCTACATTTTTGACATAAGTGTTGATTTCTATAAACTTCCCTCCTAGAACTGTTTTTGCTGTATCCCATAGCTGTTGCTATGTTGTGAATCCATTTTTCACTTATTTAAAAAAAAATTTTAATTTCCTTCTTCCCTAAAATACCTTATTTCCTCTCTGCTTTCCATGTGTGTGTCCTAACAGGAAAATAGAATGTTTTGTAAGCAGCGTAGAGCTGGTTCTTTTTATTCACTCGCTCTATGGCCTTAACTAGAGAATTTAATTCATTTATGTTCAAGTTAATCAGTGCTAGGTTAAGTCCTAGCTACTTTGTGATTGCTTACTAATTTTATTGTGGCTTCATTTTTTTCTCACTGTTGTAATCTTCCTTCGTGTTGACTGTTTTACTTTTTTTTTTTTTTTTTTTTTTTTTTTTTTTTTTTTTTTTTTTTTTTTTTTTTTTTTTTTTTTTTTTTTTTTTTTTTTTTTTTTTTTTTTTTTTTTTGGTGCTGGGGATCGAACTCAGGGCCTTGTGCTTGCTAAGCAAACGCTGTAACCACTGAGCTAAATCCCCGGCCCTGTTTTACTTTAATAGTGTGTTCTTATTACATTTCATGTTTCTATTATGGTTTTTTGCCTTATGTTTGCCATGATGCTTACGAAATCTGTGTTTTAACCATAACATATATTTTTAAGTAATATCAACTTTACGTGACCGTAAAGTTAAGAAACAAAAAGAGAAACAGATACAGTGTGGTCATAAAGAAAACACAACTACCTACATGCACTCTGACCCTCCCCACAGCACCCTTTGATGTCCGTTTACGTCTGTCTCCTTTGCCCCTTTCTTCACATCTTAATGGACCTGTGATCGATCTTAGCTGCTTCGCCTCAGTCTTCACACTAACGTCACGGTTCATGCACGTCTTTGTGCGGTCGTGTTTGCCTGTAGCTTCCCCACCTGGTGGGCGTCGCGTCTTCCGGCCTTCCTCTCACTCGTGACCGCTTCCCTTTGGGTTGGAGAGCCCCTCGGCACTTCCTGGGGGTGTCCGGGGTTGTTCCCGAGCTTGCGTCCCTCTGGGTACGTCTTTCCCTCCTGAAGGTCTAGACGATGACCCTGCTGGGGACAGTGACTTCGCCCTGCAGTGTCCTTGTTGGTTTCTGTTTTCCTCCTCCACTGAGGCTTCCGTAGCCCTGGTGCTCTTCTGGGCTGCGACTGTCTGCACAGCCCCCCGCCGTGGATTTCAGCAGCACCCCACACACCCCTTTGTGTCTTTCCTCTCGCCGCCTTGAGACTCTTGCCTGCCCCTTGGAGAGCTCAGTTACACACACCTCGGCCTAGACTGGCGTGCCTGAGTTTCGAGTGGTGGCCTTTGACCTTCCTGTACCTGATGGCTGTATCTTCTTCCAAGTCTGGGAAATTTTCTCTTATTTTCACACTGAGTCATCTTTTTTCCCTTTTGGCATTCTGAAATCCCATGTGAACCTCAAAAACCTAACATTCACTTTGCTTTTTAAAATACAGTCCCAAAGATGCCGTAAGACTTCTCCGTCCGTCCCTTTTCACTTTCCTTCCAGGGGTATATTTTGAAATAGCCTTTCTTCAAGTTCACACATTTTTTCTTCTGTTTGATCCTGCCTTATACTGCTCCTTTTTTTTGTACTGAAGATGGAACCCAGGGCCTTCACACTGAGCTAGACTACCAGCCCTGTTTTTAATTTTGTTTTTTATTTTGGGACAGGGTTTCACTAAGTTGCCCAAACTAGGCTGGAACATTGGACTCTCCTGCCTCAGCAGCCTCTTAGATTATAGGGGTGCACCAGCAAACCCAGCTGCATTTTTGGTTTACCTTGGTATATTTTTAGCTCAGGTACCTCGCTTTTGGTGATGTCATTTATGGTGCTGAATCCAGAGCCCCGTGTGCTAAGCAGCTAAACAGGCTGGACTCGGGTCCGCTCCAGTTCAGAATCATGGCAGTATGGCAGCAGCAGGCTCAAACACCCCAGGGCCGGTCACCAAGGAGCCCTGAAGTAGCAGTTAACAGTTGCAGCTTCTTTTCTATTTCTTTACTATTTCCTAGAAATACTAATCACTCTTTCCATTTTGAAATGAATGAAATAGTTGCACATACTCAGATCTTCATTTTATTTTCCACAAAAAAAAATCTTTTGGACTCTATATTTTGAAGTTATTTTTGATCAATTTTTTCTAAGAGAATTTCAATCATTTTTCCTGTTGTACTTCTATTTCCAACCAAATGTTAACAATACCTTTTCGTATTGAAGAAATCTATCTACACCGTTGTAGGCTCTTTTAAATGACTTTCACCAGTTATCTTTCCTAACCAAAAAATGCATTGTTGAATTTAATGAGATTCTAGTTTGATTTGAAACTATAAAGAATGAATAAAAAGTCTCAAAGTAGAAAATGCCTTTAGCAAGGCAATGAGGACAAGACAGATGAGGAGGGAAAGGGCTTGAGAAGGCTTTGCAAGTGCGAAGAAAGTGATTGCTCTGTAGTCTGGAAGCTGAAAGGAATGCGCACCATTCAAGAGTCTTCAATACGGCAATCCTGAATGAAAGAGTAATTCATGGCCTTACCTGAAACGTGGCCTCCACTCCAGACCCCAAAGAAATTCACTTCGATTGCCAAAAAAACATAGATATAAATGTATAGAGGTATTTATCAAATGCCTATTATGACTAAATTCTATATCAAAATAAGGCGATATATTTTTCCAACTTTATCCAGCTGGTGGTTTAAACAGAGAGTAATCAGTCTGCATTCCATAAACTGCAGTCACAAATCAGCCTCATTGTCTTAGCATCATTATAGTGCATATAATCCCCAAAGTTGGGGATATATGTAAACACGCAATCAAATACATTTCAGGAGTCACGTCTGATAAAGTTTTTCCTTTTCTTCACATGTATGAAATATTTAATTTACTTATCTTCTTCAGTTTCTGTGTCTTTCTGTCTAAATGCTAATAATTCTAGTAATTTATACCTCACATCAATGTTATGTTATTTGAAGCACATTATGCAGTGTGCTCAGTAAACTGACAATCTCATTGTCATTTTTTTAGTAAATGTTATTTGAATCTAAAGCTCAAAATGATCAGTCTTAATGTCCAGACAATTCATATATCTTTTTCATCAGACACCATTTGAAATACAATGTGAGGGTCTATTATGTATCTAAAGGAATTTGTTGTAATTTAAAATTGTGGCTATGAGGGCTGGGGATTTAGCTCAGTGATTAGAGTGCTTGCCTTGCAAGCACAAGGGCCTGAGTTCGATCCCCGGCACCACAAAAAAAACAAAACAAAACAAAACAAAAAAAAAAAACAACAACAAAAAAAATAAAATTGTGGCTATGAGTATTCATGTCAGGTTTTTTGGTTATTTAATTAAAGGTGGAGGCAGAATAATACAGCATCAAAGGAAACATTGCCATAAAAATAATAAACTGTGCCCAAAGAAGCTGCGTAAGACAAACCAGTGGATCACAGAAACACAATTAGAAATTATTTTTATATTTTTAAAAAATAATTTGAGGCCTCCATTACAATGCAGTTTAAAGGAACCAGAATTATTGCAGCTCCTCGGTCAGCCCAAGCACGGTGTGGAAACTGCCTTGGAGCATAGCACCGAGGCCCGCGCCGCCCTCCTCCCTGCGCCTGCCCGCACAGAAGCAGGAAGGCTCACGTACGTGTATATGCCACGCCACTGATGTTTATTGCAGATGCATATATTTTTTCATTCATGGTCCATTCACATAATTTGAAGGTCTACTTACCTGAACAGTGGAGATTTCAATAAGTATATTTGGCTTTTTAACTAACACATGTAATGGAGCTTGGATTCATTCTGAATTCTTGGATTTCTTCAGTTTATAATTAAAAAGTGAAAAAATTCCAGAGTTCCATCTCTGTTTCGTGCTTTACATGCTTTCTCCTTATTGTAGCTACCTTATCTAAGCTTTCCAGAATTTATACATGTAACTTCCTAATATTTTTCTCTCTGAACCATAGACAGCCATGTTTATCGACACTTTTCTTTTTTTCTTTTTTTTAATTTAGTGTGTTTACAGGATATCACAATAACATTCTTTTTGCGGACATAGCACATCTCAATCATCTTGATCCTTTTGTTCTTTTTCCTGCCACCCCCTTCCTCATCCTTTTTCCCCTCTTCAAAAAGTCACCTTTTGTTTCCTACCACCTCTCCTGTGTTTTACTCTTTATTTGTCTTTAGGTTTCTTGCAGAGCAAAAATCATGTGATATTTCACTTTGTATAACTGACTAATGTAACGTAATATTATGGTCTCAAGTTCCATCATTTTCCTGAGAATGGCATGATCTCCTTCTTCCTGATAGAAAAATCTGAATGAAACCAGGGACTGAGAGTGTTTCTTACCAGAGAGCTCTGTCCTCCTGGGTCTGCCTACCTGAGCCGCCGTCACCCTTGGAGAGCTGGGTCAGATGGTGATTCTGGTGGCCACATATGTGTGTCTGTGTCTCCCTTGCTGTGATGTCTGACCCTCCACTCTGCAAACGTGAGACAGGCCTTCTGCGCCCTGTACCTCTAGTCTTCTCACTTTCACACCAGGAGACACTCACTCATATGGTATGCTCAGGTTTCCACTTCCTCTGTTTGCACTATTTCCTCTTCCTGTCGCCTTACCCATCCTGCCCCACCTTCATTCTAAGTCACAGAGTTCTCTGACAATAAATGGGACAAGGCTGTCTTAGCTAAGATGCTGCCCAACCCCTTCACTCCGAAGTCACAATGAAGCCTCTGAGTTTGGGGTTATGCAAAAACACTTTTATAGCAATGTTCCTAGAAATCACCTAGTACCCTATTTTAAACATATAAAATAAAAACTATAAGATATAAGACTATATTTTGCATAATTAATCCTCAAAGGACACAAAGTGTTTATTGTGAGTTCAATTATTTTTTAAACTCTACAAAAAGATGCGAGGTTTGCTATAAATAACTCTTCTGAAAAACAGCTCATTGTTTTCTATTCTTGAAGAGAATGCAACGACAAAAACATAAATGAAGAACGGGAAGCTTGGTGGACATGCTGACATGCCAAGTAGCAAGCAAATTTCCCCAAATGCAGATTATTCTTCCTGCTGGAAATTGCATAGAATTCTCCACCTGCCGCTTGCAGCAGACTATTCAAAGTCAGGGTGCAGACTGTAGGATACTGCTGAAGAAACGCACGATGCTGTGGGCACCACCTGCCTTTCGGACTTTCAGATCTCAGAGAACAAGTGCTTATAGATGCTTACCGCATGCATGTCACTGAGTCACAAAAAGAATCATAGGAAAGTGTCGTTGGAGGAATCAGGCAATGGAGATGTCTCCCATTGTCTGTAAAGCTTAAATTTTCCAAATACGTTTATACTCACCGACACATTTGGCCTGTCCAGTCCTGTGAGAAACCACGGAGAATGCTGAATGTGGTGTTGGTTACTTGGCCAGGACCCGCCTCCTGGCTGGCCATCGGAGCGCACGGTGCCGGGTGCGAGGTGCCTCCCGGTGCCTCTGGGTCGAGCATAGTCAGTTCATGATCTTTCTGCTTCTGGGCAGTGGAAATCAATCGCCTCGCCTGCAGTGTCTGGCTTCCACCACCAGCAGATCTGTGTGAGGTGTCCAGCTATGCAGTGATCTGATGTGTAGGATCCACTACGCCCTGATGGAAAATGTGCCCCAACCCACCCAGCCTGCATTAGGCATTTGCTTCTGGAGAATTTGGGTTATTTACTTGGAACCCACAGCAAAATGAAGACAAATTACAAGTAATAAGCATTTCAGGTTTTAATTCTGTTCAGAGCAGAAGGAAAGACAAGATTTAATGTATTTCCATGCCTAAAATGAAGAGAAAACAGAAAACCTTAGCTGCAAGTATTAACTATGAAAGTAGAATTTAAAATTCTGAGAAAAATGAACTAATTTTCCTTCCAATTAAATTAGGATTTCAGCACTAATAAAAAAGGCAAACACTAATTTAGATGATTTTATACCTCGGCTTTCAAAGAGATTGAGAATGCTGGTATCTTAGTTACTTTCCTTGTTGCTGAGACAAAATATCCAACACCCACAAGTTAAAGGAGGAAGGTTCATTCAGCTCACAGTGTATAGAGGTTTCAGCCCAGAGTGAGCTGGCTCCAAGGCAGAGTGGCCTGGCAGAGTGGCCTGGCAGAGGAGAAACAATTCATGGCAGACAGATGACAGCAAAAACAAGCAAGCGGCCTTAGCAGCTTCTTTCTGCCCCTTTTATATTAATCTAGGCTACCAGGATTAGGGTGTTGCCAAGCTAATCAGTGGACTGATTGAGTAATCACACACCCTTAATTCCAGCATCACATTCTCTAGATCCAGCCACCTCTGAAAAAGCCCCACCTATGACTACATGAGGCTTTGGGAGGACATCTAGATGCAAAGCATAACAGCTGGATGTCCTCAAATCAATAGGATCAATTCCGCTGCCTATGCCTCTGCCAGAGAAAGAAATATAGATAAAAAGATAAGCCCAAATTTATTGGTTTCTGTGGGCAATGTAATAATGATAATATGGATACAGTATGCTGTTCTTAAGAATCACTCAAAGCTTTCATCAAACTAAACTGCCTCTACTTTTTGATCGTCAGGTGAGTTCATGTCTTTGGGCTCAGATGGGACAAACATGCTTCAAACACACCACTTTCCTCCAGAATATAACCACTCTAGGCCATCTAATCCCATGCCTGAGGCACATCCGTCCATTGTTGAGTGTTTAATGGAATTGCCCCTTGGAAAGTAAACTTCGATTAATTACTACTTCTATGAGGTATGCCTTCTAATCTTCAAAAATTATTTTTTTTATTTTTATAGATTTTTCACTCTGTGCTTTGCTCTGTCTCCTAAATTTTATTATAATTTTGAGGTAAGGAGTTTATTTCCCATCCCCTGCAGCATTTACGTTAAATGTCTTAAACATAGTCAAGTATTAATTTCATGTAATACCTGGTCTTTCTCTCTGAAAATCCAAAGAAGTCATATTATTTCATTATCCCTCTTAATAACTATGGAATATGCAACCAAGCCCAGGGTTTGTGCTGGGTGAATCATAGACCTTAAATCCATGCGCTCTAAGATCTACTAGAGTTTTCTTATTATCTTTTAGGAATTGTTATATAGTTGGTTTTGCTTTTCAAATAATTTATGAATCCTACTTACTGTGTAGAAATCTACTTGCCCTAAAGCACAGCCTTTTCTCAGGACCACCACAGTCGCTTCCTACCCCCCACAGTCCTCACAGGACTGTTAAAATATATCTGTACGACTAAGCCAAAGAGGACCATTCCATACTTCAAATCTTGCATTCTTAAAAAGTGTCCTATCTCACTAAAAATTACAGTATTTTGGCTTCACTAGCAAGGAACAATCCTTGCTCTCTCTGACCTCATCCCCTCTCCCTGTACCCATATTCCGATTCCGTTCCTCACCTAGCCCTTGTGCTCCTGTCGCAGTGTGGAGACCTCCGTGCTTACCCTCCCCCATCCTGGACTCTCGCCGAGGGTCCCTGGGACTCTGTCCCTCTCCAGCTGGATTCGACTTCATAGGACTGTTATCAGAGAGCCCTTTCCCAGTGCTTTTGTGTAAAATAACTTTGATCTCAATTATTTAGCACCTCTCCTACAAAACTCGCTCTTCTTTTATGCTTAAGACAGTCTAATGAGAAAAATACTGTGTCCTTCAACTTAGGTTTATAAGAAAGAAAATTAAGTATAATTAGGTATTAATACATGCAGTGAATTATAAATGCACTCTGATGTCAATATTTACTTTCTCTCTTGGGGTCTGGTGAGAATTTTTTATCTGGCATTAATAAGGATCCATCACTTTTCCTCCTCCTTCCAGATGTTCTTTGTTTGGATTCACCCAATGCTACTCTCTCTTTCATGATCTTCTTCTGTACCTTCCTTTTCTTATAAATTTTTAAGATGTTTTCTTGGTTTCTTGTCCTATGTTGCTATTTGCAGAATTGTGTGAAGCTCTTTTTGACATCAGTCTTTGTCAGACTATTTCTCCGGCGATATGCTTTTCCAATAAAGTATATAAAACTCGGCTGTTTTCTCTTCAATAACAGGAAACATCTGTTACATACGATATGCTGTCCAAATATTGGCAACACTTACATTACTGCACACAGCCAACAATCAATTATGAGAATTAAGTTCCACTTCTTAAAAGGAAGAACACCCCGAACTGTAGACATGTGTTTAAACCACAACACAAATAAAGACTGGAGGGGTGGCTGGTCCCAGCATGGAGCACAGGACCCTTCCGCAGTCACAAAGGTAACTGGAAAGCAGGGAGAGGCCGGCGCTCTTCCCGGGGCTGTCCTGGAAAGAGCCCTGGAGCACCGCAGCAGGCTGCACGGAGACTCGGCCCGGCACCTCTGGGAACGTGCTCAGTAACCCAACGTGGCGGCGGGCATACTGTCCATGCCATACTGAGTAACTGTCCACCGTGTCCCCTTCCTTGTTCTCCCCATGTGGCTGCTAGTAGTAATAAATCCCAACACATGACAGTTGCATGATCAAGAAGTTTGGATTCCGAAGTTATCGTTTGGAGAACTGCCAGGAATCCAGCCTGCGATGGATGTTGTGTAACCCTGGAGTCTGCGCTCTTCCGCAGCACTTACATCACAAATGCTTGCAGGACAGGTACCAGACAGTTTGCCGAAGATTCAGTATGCGCATGTTTTCAACACTGTGGCTAGACCCGGGCTCTTCACACTGAGCTACATCTCTGGCCCTTTTTATTTTTATTTTTTTCTTTTGACGCAGGGTCTTGCTAAGTTACCAAGTTGCCCAGTCGAGATGGTCTCTTTTGTTGCTGCCCAACTTCCCTGTATTATGCTGTAGACGACCCATACGTTACTGAGCATGGCTGTGTTCTAACAATACTTATTTACAAAAGCAGGTCAGAAGCCAGATGTAGCTACAGGCAGGGATCTGCTGAACCATCATCCAAAGTTGTACCACTGAGAAAAGTTTGCAAAGCCATCGCTTCCACAGTCTGGATGCCAGATTAGCTAGGAAATCTACCAAAATCGTTAAATCAGAGCACTTGAGTGTACAGGCTGATACTGGTTGAATCTAACAATCACAGAAAGAAAGTGCTGAGGACAAGGAGTGGGATTTACACTCGGCCAGTGTAAACTAAAATACCAGTGACTTAAAGAACTGAGAAACTGAGTATTTGCATGGACCAGAAAAAGAAGTAAGACTTTAAATAGCCTGGCTACACAGAAGTAGAGTTTCTGGGCTGCATGAGGTGAATCAGGGTCACAGACGCAGGCCGGGAGGGCAGCATGGTATCAACTTTGGCATCACCTGTAGTTTAAATAGGAGGCGAGGACACCAGACAGCAAACTAGAACTGGCCAAAGTCATGCGTATAGCTGTTCGCTAATAGGGGATTTACATTACTGGAGAAAGTACAAACTAGAATGAAAAAGTTTTCAGGGAGGAACTTGGCGATCCTGACACAGAGGAGACAGTGCAGTAAAAATTCCCCACACGTCTTCTTCGAGTTAACAGTACTGCACATTTGTGAAACATCCGTACAAAACCACACCTCAGTACTGCCTAAAAGCTTCTCTGTTTGCAAAACTTTCTAGAGAAAAGACAAGCAGTATCAGTGGGGCCGCATCCATGTGGGTCGCAGAGCTCCGTGCCAGCAGAAGCAGAACCGACGTGCAGTGAGCAACAGAGGCAACTGCGGCCCGGAGTGCAGGTGTGGAGGCAGCCCTGGAAAGTTGAAAACCAGAAAACATGCAGCTCTTGGGGAGAAACAAAGCATAGATCCCACAGCACACTGCAGGGATTCTCGTTCCCAAGCACTGCTCTCCAGGGCAAAGACGGGGAAAGAGGTCGTGCAGGAGTTTCAGACAGTCTTTGAAAGAGGCAAACTGTTTAACGAGAGAATCTGATTTAAAAGAAAACAAAAAGGCACAATTTAAAACAAAGTCTTCCAAACACATGACTTCTGGGGTGACAAATGGTCAAATGAAGCAGAAGCATCCACTGGCAAATAGGTGGTGAAAGGGAAAAATGAGAAGTAAAAACTGAGGGTTTTACACACCCAAGAGAAGGAAGTCGGAGCACTAACGATTCTTATCCACCCGCAAAACCGACCGAGCAGTCACCCAAACGGAGACGCATTGCCAAGCTATGTGTGCTCCGTGAATGGGCAGATCACAATGCCAGGAAAGTAAGGGTCAGATCCACACCTAGATGTCCTTAAAAATGAACACAAGCAAAGTCCATGGAGAATGCCTGCATATAACCGGTAAAAAAACAAAACCTGCGTGCAGTTTAAATGAGTTGTAATTTAAAATTCCTCACAAAGATACCATCAGGTGAAAGAAATTATAAATACTTTTTACAAACGGAACTTAAAATATTGAAGCGAGAATTCAAAGCTATGAAAAACTTTTGTGAACCAGAAATTAAAACTGAAAATCAAAATGGACTAAAAGAAAGATACATTATTTTTAGAAGAATGGATGATCTTCATCCAATCAAATAATAAATAGAAATTTTTCAGAAAAGGACATATGAGAAAACTTTAAAAAATATATTAATATACCCATAAAAGTGAGGAAAAGGAGAAACTGCTCTATAAATTTATTATGTATTTTAATAATATGGAAAGAGTACAACTATAAATTGGCAGAAGAAAGAGGAAGACACAGAAGGCATTTGTGCAGGCAATAGGTGTGTATTACAGGGTCCCACCCATGAACAGATGTGCAGTATATAGCAAGAGCCTAAACAAGAAAACAGAATTAAAGTCTCTAAAACAGATGTAAGCATAAAGATAGCCTCCAAAATAAAACTCTCAACCTTCTTAAATACCTGATTATTTAAAATAAATAGGCAAAGAATCCACATACTATGAACAGCAAATATAACAAAAGACATAATTATAAATTATGGTTAAAACTAACTCTATCAGCCTTAAAAATAAATGTGAATGGGGTTAATCCCTGTGTTCAAAGAAAAATGTATTCACTCATCATACACACACACACACACGAAAACATGATCATAATATTCCCAAGTTTTTTATGTGTGCGTATTGCTCATGCAGAATAATGAGTTTAGTTTTGGCATATTTTAGAGGCATGTTACACGCTGCGATCACCTACATTCCCTTCCACCCTGTTCTTCCCTTGCACCTCCTCAGGATCTCTTTCCTCTTCTCTGGTAGTCTCCCTTCTGCTTTGCTTTCATGTTCTTTTTTTTTTTTTTTTTTTTTTTTTTTTTTTTTTTTTTTTTTTTTCTTTTTCTGTAAATTGCATACCTGCCAAGAGAGAGCATGTAATACTTGTCTTTCTGAGTTTGGCTTATTTTGCTTGACAAGATGATGTCTAGTTTCATCCATTTCCTGCAAGTGACATAATTTCATTCTTTCTGTGGATGAAAAATACTCTGTGGTGTGTGTAGACCACATTTCCTTTATCCGTTTAGCCATTTATCTGCCTCTCTAGGCTGAGTCACTAATTCAACTGTTGTGATCGTGCTGTGGTAAGTGTGGGCGTGCAAGCGTCTCGGTGGGGCATGCGCTGTTGTTTCTCCAAGTGGACAGAGTTGTGGCACAGCAGGCTCACCTGACAGCTCTGCTAGTCACCTCCGTCTTCGAGGAGTTTTGTACTGCTTTCCGCAGCGGCTGTGCTGACTACATCCCCACCAGCAGTGGGGAGCGTTCTTCTCCCCGCATCCTAGCCGCTCGTGTTGTGCTTTGTGTTCCTGACAATAGTCGTTCTGACCAGAGCGGGGTGAAATCTCACTGTACTAATGATTTGCGCTTCTCCCCCCCCAGTGGCTGAAGATACTGGCTGTTTTTCACATAATTATTGGTCATTTGTCCATCTTTAGGGGAGTTGTCTGTCCAGTTTATTTCCCATTTACTGATTGGGTTGTGTTTTGGCTGCTGCAGTTTTAGAGTTCTTTATACATTCTGGAATTTAAATCTTCTGTGGGAAGAGTAGGTGGCAAAGATTTTCTCCAGTTCTGTCAGCTGTCTCTCGCTCGGCTGCTTCTTTGCTGTTCAGAAGCTTTTTGATTTGATGCCATTTCACGCGCCAATTCTTGCTATTATTTCCTGTGCTGGCAGAGTCCTAGTCACCAAGCCATTTCCTCCGTCTGTTCTTAACATGTTTCCCCTACATTTTATTCTAGCAGCTTCACAGTTTCAGGTCTCATACTCAGGTATCTGATCCATTTTGAATTGATCTTTGTAAGGGTAAGACAGAGAGGACTCTATTTTCAATCTTCCACATGTGAAAAATTCAGTTTTCCCAGCTCACTTGTTAAAGAGGCTATCTTTTCTCAAATGTAAGCTTCAGCAACTTTGCCAAGAATCAAATGGCTCAGGGTGGTTCGTGGGCTCACTTCTACATCCTCTCTGCTACCATATTGTTCTACAGGTCTGCTCTGATGCCAACAGCACGCTGTTTCTGATTGCTTGCTCTCTCAGAATGGCTTGGCTATTCTGGTTTTGAGTGTGTGTGTGTGTGTGTGTGTGTGTGTGTGTGTGTGTCCATTTGAATTGTAGGATCATCTTTTCCAGTTCTTTGAACAAGCCGTTGGCAGGGATTACACTGGATCTGCATACTGCATTCAGTGACACAGCCAAGGAAACATTATCCTGTCAATGCGCGGACACAAGTGTTCTTTCTGTCTTTTAGTGTCTTCTTCCATTTCGTCCTTCAGCGTTTGCTAAATCTCATTTCACTGACAAAGTCCTTCACCTCCTTGGGTAGGTTTATTCCTAGGTTTTCTGAAAGTTAATGTGAGTAGGATTGTTTTCCTGATTTCTTTCTCAGTGGGTTCATTACTGATGTGTAGAAAAGCTATTAATTTTTGCATGTTAATACTGTTTCTTGCCACTTCAATGAATTTGGTTTTTTTTTCCTAATGTTTAAAAGTAAGTTATCTAGGAAGATCTGACAGAATTAGCTTTCTACATACTGTAAAAGTTTAATACATTTATGATAAAAACTCCCTTTGTTCCACAGGGTGTTTGGTTGAAATACACACGTACACTCACACACACACATATATAAAATGTGTGAGGTACCATGTGACATATAAATACATGTACATAATGTACATGTACAGAAATACAATGATCAGAACTAGGTATTTAGTATATACATCACTTCACTTACCATTTATTTGTATTGAGACAATTCAAAACTGTCTCTGTTAGGTATGTGAAAATACACCATTAATTGTTGTCAACCGTATTCATCCCAGTGTGCTACAGAATATTAAGTGATCCCTCCTCTCTGCCTCCTCCATGGTGCCTACTGACCATCCTTTCTCCACCGGCCTCCCCAGCACCATCAACAGTCTCTGGTGACCACAATCCACCCTCTACTTTGAGATCAAATTCAGTTCCCACATGTAAGTGAGAATATGCAGTATTTAATTCTCTGCACTTGAATTATTTTACTTTAAGTCCTCCAGTTCCATCTATATTAAAGAAAATAACACAATTCCATTCTTTTTATGTTTAGTAATATTGTTATGTCTATGTACCAGATTTTCTCTACCTTCATCTGCTGATGGACACTAGATTGGTTCCAAATATTCCTGAGGTTAGTGCCACAATAAACAAGGTGTGCAGACTTCTCTACCAGGAAATGTAAATTTGCTGGGGTTGCAGATTCATGACAGGAACAATATAATTACGCAAGTTCATTAGTGTGGAGTCCTGTGGGAACTCAGTGGCCACTATTTTCAGTTGAGCGCTGAAACCTTTTTGAGCAACACAGTGCTTGTGGTTCATGCAGATGTGTTTGCCGGTCTCCCCTAAGACTGTGAGATCGGTCCCGGCTCCTCTGCCCGCCCTGCGCCGTGCTGGCCGTAGACGTCCTGTTTTCCTTCTTTGTCTCTCTGACCCAGTTCCGCGTGTCCTTCCATCTGACACGTAATCAGCCTTCTGCTTCGGCAGTGTCTGGATCGTGCTGGTGCTGTAATCGTTCTGATTTTCTTTTGCTGAACTCTTAGAAACGCTGTCACATTATTCCCAACATTTTAAGTAAACTAGCCCATCTCTATGTAAAGTACAGCTGCTGATGCACAGGAAAAATCAAAGAACATCTGCTGCCATTCACATCGCTGCACACTCAAGTTGCGCACTCGGTCGCAGCACTCGGAGGGGGAAGCGGAGAGTAACAGTCGCCGCGAGCCGCCAAGGGCAGGAGCCAGCACCGGCCTCTCGGAAACACTGACCGCAGAGGGCGGGTGACTAACTGGTGTTCATTTAGCAGCAAACCAAAGACTGGGAAGCTTCTAAGAAAGAAGGCAGAAGAGAGATTAAAAGCATGTCGGGCTCATGCTATGCAGTCGCTTGGGCTTAGGCTTCCTCCACTTCTTGTTAGAAATAGGAGAGTAACAAGCAAAATGGAACTGTTGTTTTGATAACAACTCTGGGAGATTTGGAACCAGGAAGTCACACCACCGCCTCCCACTTTAAAGGAGTACAGCTCCCGCAGGGAGTGAGCCGGGGCCAGTCCACTGGACAGCGGCCTTAGGCCTCCCCTCCCGGGAGCAGGGTCTGCAGGAGCAGGGGGAAGCTGGGGGCTGCTCTGGAGGAGAGCAGGTTTGCTACAGCGGCGGTCCCTGCAGCCCTCCCCGGAGCCCTGGCCAAGCCGCCCTGCAGCAGCCTGCCCCGCACCTGCACGGCAGAGGATCGTGAAACAAAAGCACCAGCACTTGTTCCCCCTCTCCGGCATAAATCAGTAACTCCCTTCGGCAACATGTCGCTGCGGGTTGGTTCTAACTTCAGAGTAAGCGGCACTGCAGGACAGGGGCAGTGCATGGAGCGCGGGACAGGAGATCAGGCCCGGGGATGCAGCCTGACGAGTTCCTGCCCACTCGGGGAGCCGGGCAGGAAACGTCTGAGGAGGCTGTCGGGTGGGTGCCGGTGAACCTGCGGACTCCAGCGAGGCCGCCTTTCTGAGACGCCGCGCATGGGTCTCTGGGTGGTTTTATTTTCTTTCCTGGTTGAAAGGGACACGGGATTTTAAGTGTTAGTCATTATCTGCTGCAGCTAATCTTGGGTACTTAATTAACAGGGATATGGAAATTATTTCAATCAGATTAATTTGTATAAAGTTTAAAGGAAACTTTTAAAGTGATACAGTTGACTTCACAAATGTCTCTTCTGCTTTCTTCGTTTAATATCATGTTTTCTGAATGTGTCCATACATACTATTCACATTATCAACTGGTCACTGTATTTTTATTTGCAAATCTTTTCTCGTATTTCTGCGGCTAGAATCACCTCTGACGGTTACACTAAGCTCAGTGACTTCGACAGTCAGACGCCATTCAGAGTTCCTGTTGAGAGCCCATTCCCTTCTCTTTGCACACGTATGTGTGTGAATAAACAGCCCATTCCCTTCTCTTTGCACACGTATGTGTGTGAATAAACAGCCCATCTGACTTACACATATTTTTTAAAACCTGAAATTTTATATCTTGGGAAAATATTTTACCAAAACTATTTCTTAATTTGGTAAGCAGTAGAAAGATTTACTCAAAAAGGTATGGAAAGGCTCAAAGAGAAAGTTATGGGGTGCAAAGCAGGCCAGGGCTTCTCCCTGCGCCGCTGAGCCCTCACCACTGGCACTAGCGCACACCACACTCCTCCTCCGGATCCCGGAGGTGGGTCCCTGGCTGAAGGTCTGATGGCTACTGAGGGCCCTGCAGGGAAGGAAGCCACAACTTGGTACGTGCAGTGTGGGCATGTCCTCAGGATGTGGGTCACCCGCTTCTAGCACACGGTGGGGAGTGCTCCTTAGCTAACCAGATGGCAGTCTCCCTGCATGGATTGGAATTTTCTCTCCCTAGTCATTAAAAAATATATTAGCCATTTTTTACCTTTATTTATTTCTTCAGTTTTCAATGGGGATGATTATGGTCCTGGCCTCTTGGGGTTGTTGTAAACAGGAGTTAACTGGATTACTTCACAGTATCTTAACTATCACCTGACACAGAGTAAGTTTTACAGAGCGTAAGTTTTCTCTGACTAAGACATAACTGAAATGCAGTAAAAGGCTGTATACTATCCCACAAAGTAAGGAGAACTAATTTCCTGAAGGAAATTTCAGTGATAATAATTTTAGTGATATAATATGCTTTCTTGGAGGTTTTTAGTAAAACCAAATATATATATATATATATATATATATATTTATGCATATATATATATGCTGGTGGAACAGTCACCATGTGGTTCATTCCTCAATTTCTTTAAACATTTCTGTAAATAAGCTCAGACAGTCTCATTTAATGAACAAGTTACACTCCTGAGACTGGGTCATTAAATGATTTGGTCACTAAAGGAGGAAGTGTGTATAGTTTGCACATTACAGTATTTGGAACAAAGATTTGGTTAAAGGAAATTCCTACTTCCTGACTTTGCTTTCATTTGCCTCTTATATGCAGTACTGTAATGTACAACAGAACGCAAAACTGTAGCACCTAATTGCACAGTACAATCAACAGAAATGACAGTACTATGCTGTAGAGCAAGCCACCAGAAGGCCACATTGCCGCTCACATCCCTGTGTGGTAAGTGAGTCTGTTTGTGGGCTTAAGTCTGAGCGGCAGATCAGAGCAGTGGGTCTCAGCCAGAAGTCCAGACAGCTGTTCAAGGGAAAGGTCATTAAAGGAAGAATGTCTACATACGTCTTAATATGCTGTGCTTTATTTTACTCTGAATAGTGGTTTTCTCCTATTCCCTTTATTTATCAAGGACGGACATTACTCCTGACAGCTCAGGATCTCCCTGGAAAGGAACCGGGCAGCCACGTGGAACAC
>PVJO010018344.1:24085-37051 GCA_004026905.1 Hystrix cristata | reverse complement strand
ACAAGGTGTGATAAAAGAAAGATACTGTGTGTGTTTAGATTTTAAAAATTTATTACAGTAAAAGACACATTGCAATTAACACCCCTCAAAGTACTCCCTCTTCCTTCAATCAAACACCCTTTTTTCTTCATTCCTGTCACTTTCAAAAGTCAGGTTTTTGTGTCTTTAGTTGTGTTGTTGTGGTTGCCTTGATGTTCTAAATCAATTCAAAACATTCACTTTCATGGACATTCTGACTTTGAGGAAGAGCCAGAAGTCACCTGGTGCCAGATCCATGAATAGGGTGGGTGGGGACACATCATAATGTTTTTATGAGCCTGCCTTTCCATTGGAGGACCCACAGCAGCTGCATTCACCATATTTTTGATCACACCTCATAAAGACGTGAAAGTGGATGACCACAACTGCTCCAGAAAGTGTCACAAGTCAGAAGTTTGTTCTAACACATAGACATGTTAGAACTCAGGAAGAATATTTTGAGGGGGCATAATGGCAGTATGTCTTTTCCTGTGATGAATTTTAAAATTTAAACAGTCACTGTATTTTTCCATCACACCTTGTATATCATGTAACACATACTTTTAATACTGGGTGTCGTAAGACCCATGGCCATACAGTCAGAAAATTGTCTCCTTCACCAGACAGTGGGTGTGCTGGGAACAGGAATCATGTCTTAGCACCTTTGGAGGGGCAGTCCCTGGCAAAAAAAAGGAAAAAAAAAATAGTGCTATGCTAAATCAGCGAATGAATCCATTGGCCCATTGCTTCTAGTCTGGGTTCTGATACAGAATTAGCTATGTGACCTTGGTCAAGTTATATAACTCCTCTAAGGCTCACACTGCTTTCATCGATAAATCAGAAATAATCACAACTACCTCATAGGATTCCAACAAATGCAGCCATGTGTATAAAGTGCCCCAGAGAGTATCGGCCATAAAGTTGGTGCTTAGTCAATAGTAATTTTCGTTATTCTCTACAACCATCTCTCACCCAAAGTAAAGGATCAATATCCATTTGACTGACTTGTCAATAGATAGAACTAACATGCACATTCCCAGTTAATTTAGGAGGAAACACAGATCAGGTCAAGTGCCTCAGGTCGTGCAACTGCAAATTGGAGGACTGGCGGGAGTCGGGGGTGTAACACATAAGTGAATCTTTGCTAAGTGTGAGAGGCACCCAACACGTACTTATTTTTCATTTACATTACGATTTCTACATTGGTGTTTGGGTTCCATAAAGCAAAGTCCTAGCATCTTCCAGAGGATCATATAAGGTTTACACATTTAACAGCCTGTCATAATAAAGCTGACTACATAGATACAATAAACTATGCTCAGAGTCATTTGTACTAAAGGAACCACTTTATATTCCTGCTGCATCTGATCCCCCAAAGAGTTTATTTCTGCAAATGAATGCATGTTCGATGCTATGACCAGGAAGAGAAATATTTGTCATCCAATTTGTTTCCCAGCTTCCTTAGCTGCAAGGAAAATAAGGACAAATTCATTGGCTCAGGTATATATTGTAGTCTGTTCACTCTGTTTCCTTCCTAGTCTATCCTCTTTTTAATCCCAATTTTGTTTTTTGTTTACTGAGAAATCATTTCAGATTTTTCTGCAAAACAGTAAGACAGAAGAACATTAAAAAAATGAAACAGATCCCCACTTTGAAAAATACACCTAGCTCCTCTTCCTCAAGATTCACCAGCCTTAAATAAGTGATGATGTAAAAAAGAAAATCGAACTTTTATAACAATTTCTGATGTACACCCATCACTATTAGAAGTTCTTCCCATGTAAAAGTTCATTTAATCCTCACAAAAATCCTATGAAGTAAATAGTTTCAGAGTCTCCACTATTGTTATAGTTTAGATGTAAAATGTCCCCTGTAAATCTCATATATTCAGAAATGGGGCTTTTGGAAGGTGATTGGATTATGGGGGACCTGTTCTCATTGGTGGGTTAATCTATTGACGAGAGCATGACTGAATGTGCTGTTAGAAGGTTGGGCTTAGATGGAGGCACGTCACTAGAGGTGGGACCTGAAGGTGTGTTTTCTCCTTTTGTTTGTTTTGTTTTGTTTTTTTGAGACACACCCTTGCTATGTAGTTTAGGGTAGTCTTGAATTTACTATGTAGCCCAGGCTGATCTCGAACTCTTGGCAATCCTCCTGCTTCATGCCCAACTAAGTGGGTTTTCTCATCTCCAGCATGTCCTTTCTCTCTCTGCTTCTTGGCTGCCACGTAGTGAGCAGCTTTCCTCTGCCATGCCCTTCAGTCATGCCATTTCTGCCTTGATGCTGGCTGCCCAGGGACTGGACCCACTGAAACTGTGAGCCAAAATAAACCTCTCTTCCTTTAAATTGCAATTGTCAAGTATTTTGCCCCACAATGGGAAAGCTAATTACTACAACTATATAAAGGAGGAAACTAAGGCATGGAAAGTTTAGGTAACTATAAAATTACACCATCAAAGCAGTACTCCACTTAATACAATTAGGATTAAAATAGAACACTTTGATTTAGAACCTAATTGTTAGGAGACTGAGAAGATGGCTATAAATGTAATTAATACACTTCTAATGGTGGTAACAGCATCAGCCTGCACAATTCAGACACAGAAAGTAACGTTAAGGAGTGAACTCCACTTTCCCTCCACCACTAAATTTCCGCCACGAGGGACTGCAGAACCTAAGCAGAGCAACATTGAAAGCCAAGAGGTGATTTATTGACGTAACTCTGTTTGTAGGAGGCAAAAGGACAGGCATCCTGATGTTTTGTCTGCTTACAAGGCAGGCACATCATTCTGTAGATTACCCCTGCAGAATGGAGTAGATTTCCTACAGCATGGAGAATTGAGGTAAGGATGGTGAAGTCTCTGTAAGGGGAAACTGGGGTCTCAGCTCCCAGTAGGGGGAAGGTTGGTTTGCATACTGATTTGAAGCTGGTCCTGCTGAGCTGGTCTGATGGAAAAGGGGCTCACGATCTCCAACCCAGAAAGCCAGTGTCAAAGGGAGAATCCTCCCTCTTGCTTCACTGTCCGGCCTCTCCAGAGTTCTAAGGCCCACCGCAGGCTGCACAGAAAGTTTCCTCAGAAGCTACTTTGAACCAAAACTCAAAAAAGCTTATTTCCAGGCTCTAGATCCACATCACCTTGGGGATGGAGAGAAACCAGGTGGGCAAGCATCTTCATCGAGAGGTGTAAGGAAGTCATCCCTTCTCCCAACTTCCAGTGGCATCATCCCTGTGGCCACACTAAGGAAGTGGAACTAGATACGGAGGAACGCTGTCAATTGACCTAAGACTGGACCAGAAAGTTCATCTCGCCCGTTCTCAAGAGACCCTCCTGCCAGCCTGTCACTGCCTGCAGAAGTAATCCTCCGCCTGACTGGTCTCTGCCTGAGTCCCCATTTCTGCCAAGCGCTGTCTTTCTGTAAGTTGTTGCCTTTGCTTCCTCTGTCTGACTGACTGTAGAATTCCTTCCTGCCACCTTCTGACATCTTCTACCAGTGCTCCTGATAAAGAACTGAAGCCACAGTTCCCTTACAGCTGTTTCCTAATTTGGCATTGACATGTGACCCCTCTTCTTCCACAGTGGCCCCAGCCAAGCCCGGCATGACTTGGATACACTTGTGGGCTGTAAGATTTTAAAGCACACTGTACTGGCCTGGCTCAAGAAAAAGGCCGTGGAAAGAAAATTAGCACGGGCTGGCATGACAGCAGGTAGGCACCCTCAGATATGATGTCAGTTCAGTTCTCTCTGAAGGGAGACGTGTGAGCATGGACCTTAGAGTGATCCACGGCAGCTTCTGTATCTGCAATACATCACAAGTGGGCAGGATCTCCTCCAAGCATGTGCTTTAAGCCTCTCCATTGTGCCGCCTTCAGGCTTTCTGAGGAACTTAGGAACCTACTCAGATTGGAGCCAGAGCTCAAAGTAGAGCATCCTCAGAGATCCGTCAACCAGCGAGGGACAAGAACAGTGGATGAACGTCCCAGGTTCCCACCCTGCAAGTACAGGAAGTTTCAGAAGCATGGTCAAAAAGCCTCCTGTCAGTGGGACTGAGCCCCAGTTGCCAGGTAGAGAAACATGGCAGCTTTTCCTTCCTCCCTGTCTCACCCTGTCCACTGTCTTACTCCTGTGCTCTGGAACCACTGCCCAAACCCTTGTCTCAGGCTCTGCTTTAGACTTGACAAGTTGAAGAGGAAACTCACTGTGGTTAGAACGTATGAGAATCAAAATCAAATCAGCGAAGACACTTCACTGTGGGTCAAAGAGTGAGGAGCCCATGGAAAAGAGTTAGATTTCAGACCTCAGAGCCTGAGTGAGCTGTTACGAAAGAATAGCCCCCCATGGGAAGGCATTAGATAAGACTTCAGCACAATGGTGGCAAGAAGAGTGAGAAATGGGCCACAGGTAGCGGGGGGTGAGAAATGGGCCTGAAGAGTAGCGGGGGGGTTATTAGGCCTCAGCTGAGCTGCCTAAGATTCAGGGAAAGCATTGGAACCAGCGAGGAAGTGATGCAGAGCAGCCAAAGTGCTGCTCATAGAAATAAGGCCAGCAGGGAAGCCACAGGATGAAGGTCTGACTGAGCTGTTAGGCGAGTAAGTGCCCAGAACTCGTCTCGAGAGCTTTGGATATGGCATGAAAATAACCACAGCTTTCCTGAGCACTACTATTTACAGTCAGTCTGCTAAGCAGTTTTCAAAATGAGCTCACTTAGACCTCAAAACAATGGTACATGTTAGTCTCCCTTTTTACAGATGGAGAGAGTGAGGCCACTAAGCACTAGAACTGTGATTCAAATTCAGATTCACCGGATTCTAAATTCCATGCTTATAACCAAACACCCTGCCAGGTCTGATGGGGCTGCAGCCGAGGTGCAAAGTTAAGCATTGACTCTGAGGTTGTAAGCTCGGTGGCGGCAGGCGACAGGGCCTGGAAGAAATAGGAACTGATTCTGAGTGTCAAAATGCACACCCGACATGGGTTCACTAGCATCTAGGGGGCAAATGCTCCCCATGCCACAGACCACATCTTGTGTCTGTGTTGTGACAAGTCGCGTTGCACCTGACCTTCCGTTCTTGGGGCTGTTTTTCAGATCTGTCATTTATTTTCAGAGCCAGAAGGGAAAGGACTCCAGATTGGGGTGGCAGGATGCTTGGTTCCTTGTAACGTAGAAAGAAAAACTTCACTTCGTCCTTATACCTGGAGGGCATTACCATTCACAAGACCCATTCCAGCAGAACCAGGAATGCCCCATCTAGTCCAAGTTCTGCTTCTGGCTCACTGCGTTTCTCCTTGGGCTCCCTCTGCCCCTCTGGCATTGACTTTGAGAGCAGTGTGCTGCGGAGAAGAATCTGACAATAGAAAGAGCCTGATGTGAACAACTCTGCAGAGTAGAAATGAAACTTGCCAGTAGCACAGGACCATGATGTGAGCAAGCAGTGAGTAAATGTTCACGGTGTTCCACCACCGCGCTCATGGCACTCTTCGTGACGGCAGATAGCCTACCCCAACTAGTACAGCCCAAGCTCCTCCCTTCTCTGACCTTGGTCCAGCAAATTCGGCACCTTTAGGAATTTCCATCTGGTGCTTTGAATAGCTGGACTTCACTGCCAGCACATTCCCTGGTTTCTGTGCTATCTCTTCCCGATCCCCAGTCCTTGCCTTACTCCTTCATGACCCCTAAACTGGGAGAGAAAGCAAAGCCTTACACCACTCAATTCTTCTTCCTGTTGGAGGAAAGTCAGCCCCATCAGCTAACCGAAAGACTGATCAGAGATCCGGTCACAGGAGACCTGGTACCAATGCACTATGTCACCCTGAACACATTTCCTCAGGATCTGGCCCCACTGATGCCGAAGCATCCTGCTAACCTTCTGGGGATTTTTAACAGATCAACTTGAATGACAAAAAAGATGTGGGTCAGTTAGTCAAAGCTGTGGGATAATTAATGAAGGTGATTCCCCAGGCTCTATGGGGGAAAAAAGATTTCATTGGAGGGGAAATAATTATTGAAGCTGGTGTCATGTTTATGTAGGCGAAAGATCAGACCATTTCCACAGAGCAGATCCCACTGTCTGAGTGGTGGCAGAGGAGAGCGGAGAGGTCATGGGCTCTGGATTTGGGCAGACCTGGGTTCAAATCTCCCCTTTACTTCTACCTGGCTGCATGATGGGCGGAATTTACCTTTCTCAGCCTCAGTGTTATCACTTGTAAAGTGGTGCATCTTAGAAAGTTGCAGTAACTAATTAAGATGACATGAGTAGCACACGTGGTAAACTGGGGCAGGAAATTCCCTTTATTTTTATCATGCTAGAATGAGAAATTAAGCTGGTCTAGAAACCCAGAGAAGAGGGAGAGAGGCATCTTATTTATTTGTGTACTTGTTCATTTATCTCAGCATCATGTCTCAGATACTGCCAATTCAGAGATAAATAAAATGTAGCCTTTGACTTCTGGGAAGTCAGCACCTAGGTAGAGACACAGGCACATAATCAAATTATTGATCCCTCACGTGATAGCTACCTCAGACAAGGGGGAGACGGCCAACCTTTCTGCTTCTAGAAGCGCAGCGTGGAGAGATACACACATGGAAACATGTATGGGGATGTCCCCTGCATTTCTGGACACAAACTTAAAAATTAGGAAGAGTTAAATGTCCGTGAATAGGAAAGCAAACAAAACATAATAGATAAACACCTAAGAATGTTAACATGTAATCTTAAAAGCTAAGATTGAGTACAAATGTGGTACCATTTGAGTAATTTTTAAAACTAAATATTTTGTATTTTTCTTGGATGGATGCATTTCTGTGTATAAAAACATTTTCTATTCAGCTACTCAGGGGGCTGAGGCAGGAGAATCTCAAGTTTGAGGCCAGCCTGAGCAACTTAGAGAGACCTCATCTCAAAGTAAACTTTTAAAAAGGGTGGGGGCTCTAGCTCAGTGGTAAATCACTTGCCCAGCATGTGTGAGGCCCTGAGTTCAACCTCCAGCACTATCTGTTTATCTATCTAAATATCTGTCTGTTAGTGGACTAGAACCCTCGGCTTCTGAGAGAGGGAACAAAAAATCCTATCTACAGTGTTTCACTGTTTTAAAAAGTTAGCAGCTGTTTTAAAAAGTTAGCAGAAAATATGATAAAAATCTTAGCACTCTTTAATTTGAATAGTGGTAAGATGTGTGAAGTTATTCTTTAAACTTTTTCGTACTTTGTAGATTTCTCCAAATACAAGTAATGAAAGTACAGCGACAGGTTGGGTGAATAAGCGATGGGGGTGTCCCTTGCCCATTGCCCTCAGCTGAGCAGCACCAACGTGGGGTAAACTTTAGCAAGCTCAGTCAGAGGCTTGGAGCAGGCTGGTGGCAGTCAGCAGGGTGGCGGGCGCTCGTTGGTCATGTTGACAGTGTCTGGGAGACAGCACTGAAGTCGGGTTGGGAGCTACAAGAACCCAGCTTCCAAACTCCCAGCGTCCCCATTTAACAGATGTCACAGGGTCACTCGTGGACTCGCTGCGACTCCAACCGATACTGCCGCGTCCCTGGGATCCAGGTCTTCACACCAGCGAGCAGAGAAAATATGGGCTTGACATTCTATGTCATTTATATTTAGTTAGAGCCAATAATTTTAAACTTTTTGCTCTTTAGAAAAAAAAAGTCCAAACTAAAGTGGTGATTTTCTACCTGCCATCCCCAACTACATTTTTTAAAAATGTTTTTCCATGGTTTTTCTGAGTACATGTTTGTGATGGTGTTTACACTCAGCGTGGGAGACGGGTACATGTACTTATAGCGTCTTGATCGTTTCCGCTCCCCTGCCCCCCACCTTCCCAGTCCCTCCTTCTCCAGGTCCCCTTCGCATCCCTACGAGGTCCACCTCCCTGTTTCTTTACATGGCTTTTTATTTTGCTCTTTATACTGTTCATATTTTGGGTCTCTCATATTATATAATATGCAGCCATTCTAGCCTTTTCTGACAGACTTATTTCACTCAGGACAATAGTCTCAAGATCCATCCATTTCCCTACAAATGACTAAAATTCATTCTCCTTGATGGCTGAGTAGTACTCCACTGTACAGACATATATATCAGATTGTCTTTTCCCGTTCATCTGTTGATGGGGTGTAGGCCGCTTCCATGATTTAGCTCTTGCGAGACGTGCTGCTATAAACGTGAGTGTGGACGTGCTGCTCTAGTAGATCAGCTGTTCTCAAAGCGGCACCCATGTGCAGGAACCACGGGCATGCTGCAACAGTAAGCCTGCTGGACACGGGCGTCAGAAGAACACCCCCGATCCGCCTCAGTGCGGATGTTCTTGCTGCGTTTGCAGCTGAAGCCGGGAGATGAATCCTGAGGTCTGCCATCCCCCGCTTTCCTTCTCTCCCTTTGGTCAGAGTCCAGGTGCTCCGTGGCTAACTTGCCATCCTTGACATTGCCGAGGCCTGGCTGAGGGTCCAGTCCTCCCTGGCCAGATGGTGTGTGGTTTCTGCCGTGTGGTAGACTAACAGGGTCATCTTGAGCAGGAACCCCCAGCTGGACTGAGGTGATGCAGTGCTGGGTGTAGAGGATCCACCTGAGGACTGTTGCCCACACAACATAAAGGAGAGTGAGCAGAAGATGGCGGCCGGCTGTTTCCCAGGAGACACTCTGCTGCAGCTGGTTTCCCTGAAGTGAACTCAGCTGTTCTCATTGCAGAAGGTGCTCAGGGCCTTGCTGGCATTGAGGATGGCTGCCGTTCGCTTCTGGGGAGCTCTGGTCTTCATCTCCACTGTGAGCATCATATTCTGGTTTCAGTATAGATTTCTTCAGCCTGTTTGTGTATACATGGCCATTGCTGTGGGCTCCCAGCCCTTGATTGGCTCTTTCAGGCCTCCAGTGCATAGACAGATGTTCTGCACTCTTCCTGCATTTGGCTTGTGCGGGTGAATGTTGTAACTTGTATTTGTCCTGTATTAAATCTGCTGTCTTGCAAACCACTGACTCTAGAAAAGTAACTAATACAGGCAGCCTTCTCTATAGGACCACTTTAGCCAGGGTGTGGTGAGACCTAGCAAACATCTGCCCAGCTCCCAGCTACTGGCTGGTCCCGTCCAGCCCACAGCCCACAGGAACTGAGGGCGCCGTGGGAGGCTCACACCTCTCAGCCTTCCCGCCTGACAATCACCGCCCTGCCGTGGCGACTCGGCGACGCTGCTGACATTCATACAGCATCCTGCACTGCGGCTGTGCCCAGCGGTTCCCGAAGCAAAGAGGAAGCAAGAGCTGCCCCCAGTTCTCTACGTGTCTTCCGTTTATCTGAAGCACTTCCCCTTTCCCGGTCTGATGCCCAGGTGTGTCCACCTAGAACACAGATGTTTCCATCCCTTCTCCTTCCTTATCAGCTTCTCCCGATGGTTCATTTCACGTGCCCACAGATACTCGCCCACATGTGTTTGGATGTGGCTGTGGAGGTCTTTTTGATATTGGATTAACACTTACATCAGTAAACTTGAAAACAGCTTTCCCTTTGTAATTGGGTGGGCCTCACTTGACAGCCTTAAAGTAAAGACTAGCTTGCCCCATGGAAGTGGGGATTCTGCCGGTAGATGGTCTTCTGGGCCTCCTTCCAGCCCATTTTACAGATTTGGGTCTTTCCTCTTCCAAAACTCTGTCTATCTTTCTGTCTGTCTTTCTGTCTTTTTCTTTCTCTGTCTCTCTCTCTCACTCTCTTTTTCAGTCTCTCTCTGTCTCTCTCTGCCTCTCTCTCTTTCTCCCTCTTTCTCTCTCTCTCTCTCTCTCTCTCTCTCTCTCTCTCTCATCTCCCTCCTGCTGGCTCTGTTTCTATTGGTTTTATATATAAATATTTAGCTCTGGTTGACTCTGTTTCTTGGGAGAACTCTGATATAAGTTGAGCCCACTTCATGCTTTAACGGTGTACAGAGGTCTGCGTTAAGTTTTTGATGTGATAAATGAGAGATGAAAGAATACAGCAAACCTATCTCTTCTCCATACAACCAGTTCGCAAGGCTGTGTGCTTGCTAGGGAGGTCAGGAAACCTCCTCTCTGGAATAAAGACCTTGAAGGAGATAGGAGGTGGCCAGGAAGCCGTGACTAAAGGGGAGGAATTTCAGTTTACTCTGATACATCTGTATCATCATTACACTCCGAGATCTTGAACAGGTCTTCTCGTACCTCCCAGCTTCTGTTTGCTTCACAAAGTTGTGAGAATTCAATGAAGTTACACTTCTAACAGGCTTGCCATACGGCCTGAAGTATAGTAAGTTCTCAGTTCATCATAGACATTGTTGCTGGCATTAGTATTGCCATATTTGGAGATTTTACAAAGCACTAGTCACAATCCCCAGTTTAATCATGAGTGTGGGGGTTTGAGAGTTCAGTGAGGATGATGAGCTCAGAGTAAAGAAGCTGAAATCGGGGGTCTACGTGTCTGAAATAAGTTCAGATGGACAAATTTTAGCTGAGTTACAGGATCCAGGCAGGGGTAAAGGCGGGAGGAGCGGAGGAGCGTGTAGTCACCCTTGACCAGACAGGTGACCCGGGGGCACTGGGATCACAGGTGAGAAACACGGTCATGAGTGCTACTTCTTCCCCCACCTCTTGTCCCAAATTGTGTGATTCTATTACGCTTGCCTTTGATCTACAGAGACGCATGTTCTGGAGGCAGCCCTACCTCCTCCTCTGCTGGGGAAGAAGCAAGTGAGCTAGCTTTACCCCTGGAGTCCCAGGAGGATGGGAAATTCCCCTGGAAGCCCAAAGCGAACCGAGGCCAAACTCTGGGCTTTTTCTGAGCAAACATTTTAAGAGAAACCAAAGCGATGATGATGTGGAAGAGCGAACGGGGCTGTCCCTTTGCACTGAGATGAGGCTGTCGAAAACACAGGGATTAGTACAGATGAATCATGGCCAGTCTTCTCCCTGAGTGCCTTTGCTAGCAGCAACCCAATAAAGGCCGGATCTCCAAAAGATGTTGACAATCAGCCAGCAGTTGTAGAAATCGCTTCTGAAATCGGTAGGAGGCCAAAGCGGGTTGCAGAGACACGGGGGCGTATCCCCCTTCCAGAATTCATGCTCCTCCCGTTGGTAAGACAATTTCCTACTCTTTCAGCAGTGTGGGTGATTCTAGAATCTAGATGAGTGGTCCCTCTATTCCAACCTTCCTTCCCTTCTGTGTAGGTGAGATTCATGCCCACTGTGATTTCTGCCCTTTGACAATAATGACGGGGATGGTCTGCTTGGTGGGAAGCTAGAGGCACCGGGAAGCTGCCCTGCTGATCGTCTGATCACGAACAGTGAGAAAAAAAACAAAGGTTTCTACCTTGTGGCTTCACACAGACTCTAGGGAGAGTGGACCTTTAAAACAGGCAACATTCTGTTCCGCATCTTGCCTTCTAAGTGTCCTCACAGACCTACACGTGTAACAAAGCAGACAGAACTGTGACAGAAAGAGGGAGAGAGAAATGACTACAAGTACAATTGGGGAACTCTAAGTAAGATCAATGAACTGAATCAATTTCCATACCCTGCCCTAAATTTCCTATTTTACTATAGTTTGGCAAAATACTACCAGCAGGGGAAACCAGGTGAAAGGTACATGAATTCCCTCTTTTTTTCACAACAAGTATATTGAGAAAGGATTCACACACCGTATAGTTCCTCCACTAAAACTCTACAATTCAGAGTTGTGGATTCATCACTACAATCAATTTTAGAACGTTCCATTATCCCAGAAAGACACCTTACACCCTTTTATTATCACACTCCAATCTCTCCATTTTCTAAGCCTAAAACAACCAGTAATCTGCTTTCTGTTTCCATAGATTTGCCTATTTTATGTAAGGGAAACCATAAAATACATGGTCCTTTCCGACTTTTTTTTAACTTCATATTATTGTAGAATGCATTAATACTTCACTTCTTTTTATTGCTAAATAACAGTCTATTTTACGGGTAGATCACATTTTATTTATCCATTCACAGTGATGGGAATTTGAGTTTTTCTACTTTGAGGCTGTTAGAGATAATGCTACTGTGAATATTCATGTACAAGTTTTGTGAGGACATATGTTTTCTTTTTTAATTTATTTTTTATTTTATGTGAAAATAAAACAAAGTTTCATAAGAAAATAATAAGAGAATAAGAATAGTTAATACACTGTGTATCATTATCTTCCAAGTAGTTACTAAGAGTATAAGACATAGACATAAAAGAGTCTCTCTTACAAAAAAAAAAAAAAATAGGCCATAGTATAAAACTTTCTGGACATATGTTCTCTTGAGTATGTTGCTGGGATTGGAATAGCTGAATCATATAGTAACTTTCTTTAACCCTCTGACAAACTGCCAGAACATTTCTCAAAATGCCTGCATTGCTTTACATCCACACAAGCACCACATGAGGGGTCCGGCTCCGCCGTATCTTCAGCAACACTTGTCACTACTGTCTTTTCTATTATAATCACGCTAATGGGCGTGAAGTAGTATCTATCTCATTGTGGTTTTAATTGCATTTTCCTGATGGTGAATGAGACTGGGCATTTTCACATATGCTTATTGGCCATTCGTGTGTTTTGTTTCTTGAGACTTGTCCACTTTTTAATTGGGTTATTCATCTTTATATTATTAATCTCTATTATTTCTTACAAATGCATGTGAACCTAGAATTAGCTCAATAAAATTTTCCTTTTAAAAAAGGATATATGGATGTTCCTGGAGAACATACTATTAAGTGAAATAAATCAGACACTTATTAGTACACATCGAATTGTTTCTCTGATATGAGAAACCATAGGTGTAAATAAGGACAAAGGGGTAGAATAGATATTTTGTTTAAAAAAGAAAAAAGAGAGATAGTATTCAAAAGAGAGAACTAGATAGGGAAAAGGGGGATAAAGAAGAAGGTTAAAAGAAAAGTAAGATGAAAGGGGAAAAAATGGTAAAGTGTAGCTACACTTGTTGCAA
>PVJO010018344.1:0-23985 GCA_004026905.1 Hystrix cristata | reverse complement strand
GAAGAGGGGGGAAAACCAAGATGTATCATGCACAGGTACAAAATAGCCATGTGATTATGAACATTATGTATACAATGTACCAATACATGTTCTTGGTAAAATAATAGAAAAATTAAAAAAAAAAAAAAGGATATCAGGGAAATGGAAAGGAATTCAGGGGGAAAAAGCAGTAAAAGCAGTATTTTGCCAAAGAACATATACAGATGACAACTAAGCACATGAAAAGGTGTTCAACGTAATTAGCAATTAGGAAAATGCAAATTAATATACAATGAGATATAGCTACACACTTATCAAAGTGGCTAAAATAAAAATTGGTGGAAAAAAACATGCAGGTGAAGGTAGAGAGAAACTGGGTCACTCGCCAGTGGAGGTGTGAACAGTGCAGTCAGACATTCTGTAGAACCTTCTGGCAGTTTCTTATATAATTAAATATTCAGATACATTCAGCCAGCAATACACCAGATCTCTCAGACCTCTCTGTATTATTTCCTGTAATACTGTGTGAATCTATAGTTAGCTCAAAACTTTGAAAAACTTAATTAAAGAAAAAGAAGTAGTGCCTTCATAGCTCTATTTACAGCTCTACTAATTATTAATCATGTATTTAGAGGCAAACTAACATGTTTTCATCTGTAAACTCAATGTTTACATCTGTAAAATGGGAATTTTACCTACTCGTGCAATGGTGATAAAGATCAAATAAAAGTGACAGGCCTGTAAGTTACAAAGAAATTCCTAATACTCCTATTACTATTACTACAGTATGCTCCCTCCCTGTGCCTCAGTGGATGCCACAATGTCAGAAATGTCCATTTGTCATGCTCTGACTTCTCCATTTGCTAATGCAGCCACTGTGAGAGGCGGTGTGAACACACTCGTCCACACTCAAGCAGGAGGTGATGGAAGGCCAGTTGGATACTCCGAAGGCTCAGGATTGGCAGGAATTGAGCCCACAGTCTGAGCACCGGCAGGGCTGCTCGGAGGGGAGGAGCCGACCCTGGTCACAGTGGAATCAGCCAGTTTCTATGAATATTGGTGTCTGAATGCAGGGACTTCAGAGCCTGCCTGTTTTAAGTTTCCTCTTCGCCTTGTGGCCCTAGGGAGGCCCTGCTCTCTGTCCCAGGTTTCCCTGGCCTGCTGAAGCGAAAGACCAGCATCTCCTTCACACAGCCAGTGTAAGGAGCGTTACAGGAGACGATTCTGTTTCCCGGACTCCCCTCGAGCCTGGGCCAGTGTCACCATCTCCGCCAAATTCACTTAAAACTGAGCTGTCGCGTGTTTACCTTTTCCCCATTAAATCAGTTCTCTTCTTTAAATAACTTTGTTAAAGGAAACAGGAACAGACACTTCTTCATATTTGAACAATTTGCAAGCAGCACGCTTCTTACAATCAATGGTGTATGATGGTTTAATTAGAATTATGTTTCTTTCTTAATGGAATATATAATAATAATGCTTCATAATCAGTGGCATTTTAAATTCTATTAAATATGGCAAGTCAGTTCTTTAAATAGAAGACCAGTTTTGCTTATTAATAATAGAAAGAACCATTTAAATAAGTACATTTTGTTAAATTATCTTTTAATTAAATTTCCAACATAATTAAATTCCTGCTAGAGTGTGCTGCCTGCAAATATTTTAGCCTGAAGCCTGCTTCTTATCTTTTAGAAAAGTGAAGTTTGGTGAGCAGAGTGGTAGTAACGGCTTGCTGGTACCAAACTGATAGATCTCCATGGTGCAAGCACTGTGTGAATCTATGTTGCTAATGGTAACACTGGATAGAACCTCACAGTACTTTCTTTGTGTTTGAAAGAAAAGTGGCTGTGTTTGAAAAACACTGGGAAAGAGTGGATGTGGGACACACACAGAGCAATTTTGCATCACCGTTTCTGATCACTAAGAGCTGGAAGCAGTATAGAGCCCATCCCAGCAGCAGGGGCAGGACCAGGCAATGGCCTCACACTCAGATCACACAGAAGTTAGGAAAGACAGCCAGAAGTACACCCGCAGATGTGACTAGATTCCTGGACTAAAATGCCGAGTAAAGGAACAAGAGGCTGAATGAGCTGCATATCACATCTTCCTATATGGAAATGAAAAGCTCACCCGTTCGCGACATATACTACACATCTTTAACATATTCACATATTCTTATGATGAGGTGAAAGAGGATGGGAGAGAAAACCAACGATTAGGGAAGTAGAATAATATTAATAAAATTAAAACTCAGCAAGAGATGCTTTTGGACCAATGATAATATTGTGCTCTGATATGAAGCACGTGAACTGCACAACTATCCATGTAAAACATGAAGATATAGAACTCCTAACAGTGTCACAAGAGTACGTCATAGACACTCAGTGAATGTTAATTGGCTGCCTTTAGGATATATTCAGAGAAGAACATGCTCAAATCTTTCAAATGGTACTGAATTCCCAGTGCCCGTTCCCTGGGCGGATGTCACATATCCCGTTAGCACACCCCTGGATGGGTCCTATTCCCCTCTATCCCCACCCACACACATCTCACATGCCCAACAAGGACCTTCCCCAACACCAGGAGGCACTGGAAGCCAAGAAGCCTCCCCGGAAGCAGGCTGGAAGACCCTACTACTCATGCAGTGGAAACTGCTTAGAGTGACCACACCAAGCCATTGACAGAAGGGAAACTGCAGCCAGAGAGGGGCAGAGACCTAACAGACTCACAAGTGGATAGGGCCAGTGGCATGACTTTCCTTCCTGGTACAGACATCCTCCCCCTAGCCAAGCAGGCCTCACAATGTTCCTTATTTGACCTACTATTAAAACCCAGTAGCAAGTAGCATCCAGGTAGAGTTTCCATCCTTGGTGGGGCAGATATTTGTGTCTAGCATGCTGCTCACCAGGAACAGGGGCACTGAGACACTGAGAGGCCAGGGAATTACTATAAGGGCAAGGAGAAGACAGAAGCGGAGACAGCCAAGGATGTCATTCCTAAAGAAGGTGATCCATCTTTTGGAAGATGAGTGGTAGACGGTCAGGCGTGTGGAACAAACTAGTGATCGGGTTGGGGTGGGCAACATCTATCCTTTAGAGGTGTCTCTTTTTCCCCAAGTATACACTCTTCACCCTTTTACAGCTAACAGGAGGCTCAGAAAAGCTAAATTGCCAAAAGTCACAAAACAAAGAAGGGCCCAAAAGGGATTGAAGCGATGTACCTGTCTCCAAAGCCTTAGTCTCAACTGTACATTGTTTCCTGCGACCACAAGAAGCTCGAGGGAGCCGAGCTTGGGGACACACATCTGGAATCCCAGCACCCTGTCAGAGACCACCCTGGGCAATCTGGCAGCTCAGTAAGACTCTGTCTCAAAATAGAAAAGTAGTAAAAGGTTGAGACCATCGCTCGATAGAAAGGGCCTTTACTTGATCCCCAGTACTCCACCCTCTAAAAGAAAGGTGCCCTGGAGGCTCATTGAAGACAGAACTCAGACTTCAGAAAGCAACCTCAGAAAGATTTCAAGACCTGTATCATCTGACTTCAGGGAAGGGTACAAGTTCTGGCCAGATTGAGGGAGAATGTCTTAGATGGAATAGATAGCCAAGACAATGGGCTCTGAGAGCGCCGAGTACTCAGGGTGGCAAGCAGGTGGGATCAGTTACCACCTCAGACACGTGGAGTTGGACAAAAACCAGCATGAAAGGTAGTTTGGTGCAGATGGAGGTAAACACACGTCACTGGGTGGGAATGTCGGCATGTACCAGCAGGCACTACAGCTCGTGGGAGGAAGTCCAGTGAGGTGGGGCATG
The DNA here is from genome assembly GCA_004026905.1 of Hystrix cristata. Lineage (NCBI taxonomy): Eukaryota > Metazoa > Chordata > Mammalia > Rodentia > Hystricidae > Hystrix > Hystrix cristata. Next base: position 20,197 of record PVJO010018344.1, on the reverse strand, counting down.
GCTGGAGCAGGTCCCCATCCTCTCCAACATTTCCCACCAGCCTCTGTGGCTGGGAGATGGCCAGGTCGCCATCACAGGTTTCAAGTCAAATGGACCTGAGAATAAGCCCTAACGCTGTCCTGTGTTAGCTGTAATCTACTCAGTAAGCATTAACAATGGCATGTGATGATGATGAAGGTTATGATGACAACAAAGAAGGAGGAAGACAAGAAAAGACAGAAAAAAAAAGAAGAGGAGGATGAAGGGAAGAGGAGGCAGAAAAGAAAGAGCAGAAGAAAAAGTAGAAGAGGAAAAGGAAGAGGCAATGAAGAGGCATTTGTTGTGATATAGGAGGGAGGGCAGCCCCGGAAATCAGGACTTACTGAAGAATAATAGTATATACCATCCACCCAGTTTAGTCTTATCCAGCTAGTAGGATTTGCAGAAAAGACCTGGACACATGATTGGGAATCTCTCCAAGGCCAAGACTCTTGTCTTCTGCTGTCTGAACTTTATTAGTGGCTAGTAATTTGCTGAGCCTATACAACCAAGAGCAATTAACAAATATTGAGAATTGCAGGTGCTAATCACCATGCTAGATGATGGAGACCTTAAAATGGATTAGATGCAGTCTCTACCTTCAAGAAGTTTACAGTCTAGAGGACCAGGGAGGTGAAGGGGGAGAGATTTACAGGCAACTATCTAAGAGAAAAGCCTACTGACCAGAATACTGGGTTGAGCCTCAAGTAAAGAGACCATTACTCAGGAAAAGAAGGTATTTCTGCTGGAAGGATCCAGGGACAAGAGTAGAGTCTTCAGTTCTAGGGATCTGAGAGAGAGCTAGAAAGCCAGGTCTGCAAAGAACAGAAGGTGGGCACTTGCAAGAATCCAGACAGCAGGAAATGACCAATAATTTTGACCAAGTCTTGGACTAAACATCCCCGAATGTTCATCCTACTTCTGCTCAGGGCTCAAAATCTTGAACATTCATTGTTTGGTTTCAGGAAGGTTGGCTATCCTGAGTTTCAGTATGGGAGTAGGTTCACTTTCCAAAGAAAATTTGGACAGCATCAGGAAAAGTGGAAGAAAGACATAGGTAATGAAAAGGAAGTAAACACCAGGTCTGGCCTACGTGCACTTAGCAATTTATCACCCAGTCTCCTCTGATTTGGTCCAAAGAGCACAGTGCTCACTATAAAATCTCCTCTATCCTCCCCAACTAACATCTTCACAACCAAGGATAGTTGTAAGACCCACTTCTTTCCAATGGCAGGTAGGCAAAACTCAATGAGTGGAGCTCCTGGGTAACTTCTTTCAAAACAAATACCCGCCTTGGCTTTTGGTTCTTCCCCTCATTACATCTGAACATAATCATGCTGATGGAACTGAAAGGAATATTCTAGAGTTGGGGGCATGATGACTTTGTAGAAGGTGGGAACCTTGTCTTCCATGACTTTGAAAAACTACTTGCACTTTAGTAGAAACACTGAATTCCAGGCAGTCTGACCCCAGAACAACATGCCAACTAGTTTAACAACTAGTCTACAGGGGTAAGGTGGTCCCCTTCTATTGGGAATCAACCCAAATGGATCTATGCAGGAAGCCTTGCCTGGTTGACAGAATGAATCAGGGTTCCTCTGTTTTACAGGTTTGTTGCTCATCATCATTTTCATTTTGAGCAATTACCACAATTATTTGTACCACTGCATGTATAATGCCTGAGTTGACTATAGACTCGGAGCCTTGTAAGGACCCAAACTGTATCTATGCTCATATTTTTTATACCCATATTTGCTTATATATAAATATAGAGATATTTATAAGTAGATACAAAATAATATACTCTATATCTATTTCAATCTGCCTACCTTCCTCCTTATGTAAAGCCTCTGTATCCCTGATGCTAGCACAGTGCCTTGCATAACTTAGGTCCTCAAATCTTTGTTAAATTAGTGAATGAATGAATAAATGAATGAATGAGTTGAACAAAAATCCATGAATTGAAAAGCTGTCTGCATGATCATCCATCACCATTACTTCTACCGAGAAAAACAACATGTATACAAATTGTGAATTCTTCATCTCTTTTAAATGCATAGATATCTCTTTAAGATTCAGGAGCTGGCTGATTGTCCTGTTGGTGTTGTTCCTCGAGGAACTTGCTTTGGGGACCAGGTAGCTTCTTGAGGTGATTACAAGAGCCTGTCTGATTCCTCTTTAGAAGAGCTAATGGCTTAGGTGGATGAAGTGGTTGGTCCCCCCTGAAATCTGGGATCCAAAGGGATATGATGATGGAGCACATGCTCTACACCACTTCCTTGATGCACCCTCTGCTTGTTTCCCCGTCTCCACTGTGCCATCCCGGGTTTCTGGCAGAAAGCAGCCAGCCTCTTCACAGGTCCAAACCAGGGCTACTGTGCATCAAGCACCATCAAAGCCCCATCGAAGGCTCAGCGTGGCTTGCCAGGTCTGCAGGAGCCTCAGTTCCGGAGGCAGGGGCTCCTGGGGCAGCCACCAGCTCCCTGGGGGACCAGGTACTTTCCTGAAGAGAACACATCATTCAGTTCTTCCTGTGCTTTTACTGTAAACTCTTGGTTTATTATGCACCTAAGAGGAAGGACTGAGACAGGGGAGGTTTGATTAAAAAAAAAAAAAAAACAGCACATAACAATGGATTTTTATATAGTCAGAGCTGTGAGTGACAGGGCTCCAACTGGGAGGCCGACCCAGAGGACCAGAAAGTGACTTGCCCTTGATCCAGAAAGCAGGAGGGCAGAGAAGAAAGCCCAAGCTTCCTGACACACTGCTCTGTGCTCCTTCCATCACACCGAGGAATCTCACTCCCCAAGACTCCTCTGGAATCCAATGAGGGAGGAGTAGACCACCAGGTGCCCTGAGGGCCCTCCATGCCGATGGCACATCGGCACACCTACATGTCATTCATCACAACAAATGCAGACTAAAGCAAGCTGAGGCCTTGTCCTCTCTTTGCTGCCAGGCACGTGAGGTCAGACAAATGCCAGCTTCATTGAATGACGGCTGATGGGAAGAAAAACTGGTGGTGCAAGGAGGAAGGGTTGGATGGGCAGGATGGATTCGGTGCAGTGGAGATCATCAAAAGTGCCTGGTTTTTCAGTGAGCAGGTGTTCACTGGAGGAGCAAAGTCACCTTGAACACAGGACAATGTGTTCTAGCTGGGCTTTGAGGTGGGGAAGCACACGGTGTGAGCCAGTGAGTCACCCTGTGCCTGAGGCCCAGCTTGTCTGTCAGTGACAGCTGTGGAGAACTGAAGGGAGGGTGATTATAACCGACATGAAGGCCCCAAAGCCAGGCCCATGGCCTTGTCGCTGCCTCGCACAGCACACACACCAATTGAAGGCCAGCAGGCCTGACTGTGAAGATCGAAACCTTTGCATCTAATGAAGCGTTAAGTCACGTTAATAACATGTTGTACTATCTAGAGTTTGTGCAGAAATTCCCCAAAGACCAGCAACAAAGTATCTCATAAACTAAAGCAAAGAAATTCTAGCAGGACTTGAGGACCTCACCACCCTGATGAATGTGTTACTCAGTTAACATTGGCTTATAACATTCTGGAAAATCAGAATATAGATAGGTGTGGTGAAAACAGACAGAAAGCCTTTATCCCAGGAAACTTGCCGACGTTAATGTAGTTCACTTCCGTGCAGTTTCCTGTGGTTAAGCATCTTGCATAGTCAAGTATGAATTCACTCTGCTCAAGGAGAAGAAATACGAGAACTGCACATTAAAGCTCACATTCCATCCTGCCTTCTGTGTCCTCTGGCCTCTTGCCACTTTCAGCTGATATAAAGAATGAAGCGCAATAGGAAATCAAGTAGCAGCGTTGCCCTACCCAGCTCTAGCTAATCTGCAAGGCCCAGGTGCTGGATGAAGTAAGATAGAATAAATTTAGGCAGTTGAGGTAAATCCTTGTTCTGCTATTTAGCTCAGTGACCTGGTGGAACCTGGGAGTCGATACTGTCACACAGACTTTATACTCTGAGTAACATAGATGATAACATTTACTAGAAAATGTGCTTGATAAACAGCTGCACGATGCTCCTCCTCATTCCTCTCATTGTTCTGACTCCACCCTGGAAAATTTGATTTGAGGTTTATGCTAAGCGTGAAATGCTAATGAGGGGTGACGGGCGGCTGTGGCAAGCAGCCCTAAACTTTCCTCCTAGGTTCACACTCAGCAGTGTGGCATACGCAGCACCCAAACTGCCCATGGGGGAGCCAGGTCCCAGTGGTCTCCGGCCAGTCCCCTGGCACTTTTGTAGATTGGCGATCCCCAAATGCCTACATTTCTACCTCAAGCAAGCCCACAGGGCTAAACAGATCCAGTATTAAAACTGAATGTGGGCTGGTTATCCTAATCCATGCTGTTATCAATCTAAGAGGCACTTTGAAAATGGAGAGAGAGTCCCATAACACTGCACATTTGAGCTATTTCCTAAGCACGTATACACTGATGACCCCTTTTGGTCTTTTCAACCAGACTCAGGAGATTTACTGTACAGGTGCAAGTATATCACTTTTGCAGGTAAAGAAATTTCAGTTAGGAGAGAAAGTATTGTACTCATGGTCACAAAATCAGTGTGTGGTAAAGTTAAAAGCAAGCCAGTGGGACCATGCGCCACCCATCAGGCGCTCGGATGACTATGGTCCTTCCTCCGAGAAAGGAGATAGGGGCGGCTCCCGCGGTTGGTGAGGGCGATGAGCCTGGAGCACCCACCGGCCGGGAAGAAGGCAGGGGTGGTCAGGCTGCGCTGTCTCTTTAAAACTGTGTTCCTGCTGACTCCAGATGCTGAGGCCTCCATGGCTCTGATAAGCTTGCCGTTTTGGGCAGTGATGTACGGGGTTCCCCACCCCCTGATGGTCAGTGACCGGATGGACCTGGACACACTAGCCAGGAGCCAGCAGTTGGAGAAGCAACTGAGTGAGGAGATGCGGCAGACAGACATAGAGTTTGAAGAGAGGAAGCGAGCAGCTGAACAGAAACAGAAGGCGGAGGACTTCTGGCGAGGAGACCTATCCAGGGACCAGTTAGTGCTGGGGAAGAAAGACAGGGGTGGCTGGTACAGGCTGCTGGCCAGGAGGGGCCTCCGGGCTGGATGCTGGGAAACCCGTGGAATGCTGGCCTCTGTTGCCTTTTTCTCATCTTTGCGCTCCTGCGACAGAACATGCAGCATGAGGCGGCCTTTGATTCCAGCAGTGATGAGGAGGAGGAGGTCCAGGTTGTGCCTGTCCTCTCTGCCAACTGGCTCGCTGACACCCCCTCCCAGGAGACCTTGGAATCCTTTTACAAACACCATGTCCAAAATGCCATCCGTGACCTGTCGGGCACCTGTGAGTCCGTGGAGAGCTTTGTGGATGGCCTGATGGAGGCCTGGCGGGTGCTCAGCTGCCCAGAAGCCCACCCGTAGTTGGAGGACTGCCGGGGCATCGGGGCTACCTTTGAGAAGTGTGAAATCCTCTGTGAGACTCAGAAATTTGATGTCCTGGTTCCGATCATCCCACCACAAGGCACCATATTTGACTTGGAGATGAGAGATCCGGCCCTCAGCCACCGCTGTGGCAGTGTGCTGGTGGAGTCTGAATGCGTGTGCAAGCGTGAGAAGCTCCTAGGGGATGTGCTGTGTCTGGTGCACCACCACAGGGACCCCTTGGCAGGCTCTGGCAAGTGTAACAACTCCATCAGAGCGTCTCTCTGCACCGGCGTCCACCTGGACGTGTGCAAGACCGTGCAGTGGTTTCGGAGCATGGTGGCTAATGCCTGGGCTCTAGTGGCCTACAAGTACGACTTTAAGCTCAGCCTCCCACCATCTACCACCTCCTGCAAACTCAGGCTGGACCACTGCTCGGGCCGCGTTCTCTCCATCAGCTTGGTCCTGGGGGTGCGGCGGGAGGATACCTCGGTCTGCCTGGTGAGTCAGGCCCTTGAGCAGGAACAGCTCACCAGTGTGCACTGGCCTGAGTCCTTTGCAGCCTGTGAGCACTTGTTCCTGAAGCTGGTAGGATGATTTGCCCCTGAGAACACCTGTCAGCTCAAGTGCCTCCAGATTGTTTTGAGTCTCTGGGATCGCCAGAGTTTACCCAAGGGGGCCTCGCGACACATCCTCACATCCTACCACTTCAAAACAGCCCTCATGCATCTGTTGCTACAGCTGCCCCTCACGGACTGGCAGCACAGCATGCTCTCTCAGCGGCTCAAGGACCTTCTCTGGTCCCTGGGCCACAGCCTCCAGGAAAGATCCCTCCATCATTTCCTCATTGGTCACTCCTTCCTGCCCCTGACCATACCGATTCCCAAGACATTCCGGCATGCCGAGCCTGTCAATCTCTTCCAACACCTGGTGCTAAACCCCACAGCACACACGCAGGCGGTGGAGGAGTTCCAAAACCTTCTGACCCAGCTCAGAACTCTGCCCTGTGCCCCGCTGGCCGGGATGTCTTAATATAAAGGCCATTAAAAAAAAAAAAAAAAAAACCTAGACAAATGGGAGAAGTTATTTCTGATTCTCCTGGCTGCAAAAGTTTATTTTTCACATATATATCAGTGGTTTGTGTGAACTGCACCTTGCCAGGGGGGCTGTGATAGACACTTTAAGAATGGGTAAGATGGCCATGGGAACCTACTCTAGGGTGGGACTGAGGTTTTCTTCTGATCTAACTTTCACCGTGACCCAAAGACAGTCCAGGGAAACGGATGTCCTGGGAGGAGTTTGCTGCTAAGGAGCTGAGAAGCTATGAACTTGTATTGCTGTATCAACACTAGAAGTTCAAGAGAACCAGAGAATACCTCCATTCTGGCTTACTCCTTTGTGTGAATGACTCCCAATGTGTTCCCCGTGAATGGTCTCCTTGTTGAACTGTTAGCTGAATTCCCATCCAAGCTGCAGCACTCTATCCCGAATACTGTGATGGCAACTTCTTCTACTTTAGGATCTAATTTTTCAGACCTTCACTACTCTGAAAATATAACCAAGATCTTTTCCATTTTCTTAATTGGCTGAATTTTCATATAACATTATAGCCGTTTTCATGCACCTGAGAAAGAACTCCAGTACTACCCGAATAATGTTAACACTGATTCACAAACTAAGTCTGCAGTGACATGTCCCATAGTTGAGATAATGTATTTCTTATAATGAATGAAACAGCCAACATCCAATGACCTTTCCAGTGGCCAGAAGCAGCATTACAAAGCTCCTCACCAGGACAAGCCTTCTGGGAGTTCTGAGACGAGTGAACAGTTTGTTTCTGGGCGAGAGCCACTTGTTAATTAAATGGAAGGGTTTAGCTACCACACGGAGCTGTGTATTTTCTGGTCATGCCTTCATATTCTTCTTTCAGATAGGGCAGAGGGATTACTTAAGTGTGCTTGTGGCTTGGAAAAGAGGGCTTATCACAACCCAGGCCCATTGCCAGGGCTGGACGGGAAGGGACTGCAAAGCATTCAACTCCCAACAGTGTCCTGATTCTAGAGATACGATTGGTATATTTTCTTGAGCATCCTGAGGAGTCTTAAGAAACAGTTGTGGGTGTGGTTGTTTTGGAAATATCACTGCTGTTCCTGCCTGGCACTGCCAGGAGGAACTGCCAGGAAGGAGAACCTGGCCCCACATTTGACTTGGCCTCAGCGGGGATCAGACCCTGGCTTTAGGATTTCTGTTGTGGAATCTACATTTCCCCCCCACCTCCCCCAGAAAAAATAAGTGTCCCAGAAGCTGATAGCGGTCAATATATTTGGGACTCCTGCTGTACAGTAGCTACTGTTTTCAATGTCGCCTGCTGGCATCTGCCAGGTACTGTTTTCAAGGTAAAGTGCCATGATGACTGGGCCTATGCTAGGGGAGTTCAGTGTTTTAAAAACATTTGTATATTTTTTATTTAGAAAATCATTTGCATTGGAGGATTTAGCTCAAGTGGTAGAGAGCTTGCCTAGCAAGTACAAGACCTTGAGTTCAATCCCCAGGACCCCCCCCAAAAAAGAAAATCATTTGCTAGTGTTTTTGTTCCAATCAATAAAGAAGGCTATTTTCTGTTTAAAAAAAAAAAAAAGCAAGCCAGTGGATTTGTCACTACAATGACCTACCAGATCCATGGCGTACCCAGTTTAGAGTACATCCACGTCCCTGGGTGTCCAAAAGTACAACTTATCTCAGCACCTGGACATTGCTGCTGGTTCTCAAGCCCATGACTCACTATCCATCTCACTACCGAGTCATATACTGGCAACATCAGGTTTTTGAAGAAAATGTTAAGTTAAAAAAAGAATGAGCAATTACAATCCTATTCGTTCACACTTCAAATTAATCTTGCTACAAATGATACACTTCCAACCCTGTAGTAGTTTTCTTAGTGCTCTCCCGAGCTGTGCTAGAACAGGACGATCCCAAGGATGAAGACTTTAACTTCTCTGGCATTTTTGCAAAGCTAATATCCTGGATCTCCTGGCATGGACTAAGACAGAATTATATTAATGTATTATTTCACCTAAATTCATAGCAGTAATTACTCTGATGCACAAGAAAACATCTTCATTAAGAAAAAATTTTATGCTGGGACAGTGATGCACACCAGTAATCCTAGCACCCAAGAGGTTGAAGCAGGAAGATCAATAATTGGAGCTCAGCTTAGTCTACATAACAAAAGTTTGGAAAGAAGAAAGAGGGAGAGAGAGAGAGAGAGAGAGAGAGAGAGAGAGAGAGAATGGAGTTATTTACTGACCAAATAAGAGGACACACCCCCTTGAAAGTCTTGGTATGTCTAAGAAAGGGAAGTCAAAGGTGATAGTGAAAGAAAGAAAGGATTTTAAACATGGGAAGGTGTAACAATGAAATCATAATTTCAATCTATATGAACATGTATGTTAATACATGTACCATGCATGTGCATATATGTTTATACATGTATGCAGATACAAATGCATGTGTAGTTCTGTGCTCCTCTTTTTTCCACACTTATAAAACTGGCCCCAACTTTATTCCTTATTCATCCTCACACTCTGTGGGCAGGATCGTAAATCCTCACATTGCCTTCTTTCCCCTTTAGAGCACAGTGTGGGGTTACCCTGTATAGCAATCTTATCTGGCCTAAGATGTAGAAAAGCTTCTGTTTCAAAATTTTCTCCTGGTCTTTGGGTGAGCATCAATGGGTACCCCTTTCTTTAAAAGTAGACCAGCCCTGGGAACTGCCAGTATCCCAAAGAGGACTCTGTTTATCGGAGAAAGCCCAGATTTTACTGACCAAATAAGAGGAAACACCCCCTAGAAAGTCTCAGGATGTCTAAGACAGGGAAGTCAAAGGTATGATATTTACAGAATTTGGGGTCTGGATTCAAGTCTTTCAGATAGATGCTTCATCTCATAGTTTATGATTGGTAAACACAGGAAGGTTAGACTCTTGGCATGTTTTCATGAGTAAATCGTTGTTTAATAATCTAGAAGGTTTTCCCAACATTGTTTTAAGAAAAATGATATCTACCTAGTTGAGCACCCAATTTCCCTGAGCAGAATAAATGGGTTTTCATGAAGTGCCTGAGATTAACAATGAAGTTATTTACTGTCTTACAGCTTTGTCTTCCTAGGCAAAAAGATTTTCTGGAACAAATGGTAAATTTATCCTGGGGCTCACTTCCTAGACTTGCCACTGAATGTGAAGAGGGCAGTATCTCCACTCAGCACTCGTCCTGGAAACTGGGCCCTGAACCAAGAGGACTCCCAACAGACCTAACAGACTCCACTCCATGGTGGACAGAGATCTGTACAAAAATTGCTACATGGAGGTGGATGCCTACAGAGTGCCTACACGGAGCTGTTTTAGAGAATTAGTATTTAGGCTCCCCTCCTAAGTCCCCAAGTCTGATGGTAATTCATGTTTGGTGAATATGATTTGTGCCACTGAGAAGTGGAAAATGAAATTCTCTCTCTCTCTCTCTCTCTCTCTCTCTGTCTCTCTCTCTCTTTCTTTCCTCCCCCGGCACACATACAATACTCAAACATATCCTCATACTCTCATTTTAGCCTAAATACTGTGCAAAGGAACCAACTTAGAAAAGAGAGAATTGGATCCATCTACAGCATGTATATGATTAGTGATCTGCTATGACTCAACAATGCAGCAAAGCATTTGCTTACTTCATTAAATATTCTGTGAAAACATGGATTTTAACAATTTAACAATACCCTTGAAAAAGCCTGTACCATAACTATTGTTTGCTAAATCCTTATTTTGTACAGTCAGAGTATTTCTAATTTTCTCGTGGTGTTGGCCACAGAGCCATGAATGCTTATACAATGAGACTTTTGTGAAACCAGATTGTTTCCTTAAATCCTTAGACACTGAATTGTTCTGTGACAGGATGGACACATTTCATGTCTTTGGATACATTTTGCCAAATTGGACCAGCAATGATGAAGAGCTCCTGGGTTTTGCTTTTGCTTTTTGTTTTTGTTTTTTTTCAAAGTGTATGCTAAAGGATAAGTCGCTGGCATAAGAGAGTTCTTCCTCTTGATCTTTCCCACTTCTTCTTTAGAAACCTTCTGCTACTGTGGCTGTACTAGCCTTCCAGTTTTTGTTTCCCACAGAGAATTATCTATTTTGCAAAGACAGGAATGCCCAGACCTTTGCCTTATTCTCCTACTCTTCTGCTTGTCTAATTTTTGCCTTCTTTTTTTCAATTAGTAAATGTGTGTAATACATAGTATTTACATTCCTTGTTTGGAGTTGGTATATGTACATAACACATTTTAATTCTTTTTTTCTTCCTCTTCAGCTTCCTGCTTCCCTTTCCTCCATCTCTTCATCCTCTTCCCATTTGAGAAAGATCTATCTCCCTACTTCTTATTACCTGTCTTTTATTTTGCTCTTTATTTATAAAATAATTGGAAGTAGGTAAAAGATGAGAAAGCAATAATCTCCCTAATGATAGTCTAGAAATGTAATTGTTTTAGTTTTACTTTCATGCCAAGTGATTCCATTTGGAAAGAAAGAATTGGAAGGCATCTAATATGGTGCCTCCACAGGTCAAAATGGGATAAGCAAGATGCAAAGACAGGATGAGGTTGTCAGTCTCAGAGTCAGGAGAAAGTTGAAGTCATAATTTTAATCCTTTTTCTTTATCCAATACTATTTCAGCTGAGTCAAGCTTCCAAAAACATAAAGAAAACAATAGCAATAACAAAAATATAACTCATACAGGTGATATTTTCACAGATAAAGAAACTGGACTTGGAGAAATTAAGCAGCTTATTCGCCATGACATAGCTGATAAGTGGAAGAATTAGATTTCAACAAATCCTACCTGACTTGGCTGGTTGGTAAAGGCGTTTGCTTAGATCTCTAATAATCCAGAAAATGAACATTCTGTAGTCACTTACTCATAGGAAAGCCTCAGGGAGATAATAGTATCCTCTTTCTTATTAATGTAGATTATAATACTGAGCTAAATCTGCTTAATTGATTAGCAGCATCCTTTTACAATAAAATAGTTCATGATGTACACAAAGGTCTACATCACTCTAGCAGACAGGGTCTGTAACAGTACAGCCCAAAGGCGTTAACACATGTGGTTACTGAAAGCAGCAAATACAGTCGGTTCAAAATAGGATGTGCGGTAAGAATAAACTAGAAATTAAACCTCAAAGAATTGGTTTCAGGACAAGAATGTAAACTATTTTATTAACAGTTTTTTACACTGATTTTATGAAACAGTTAAATAAATTACTAAAGTTTATTTCACACATTTCTTTTTGTTTCTTTCCTTTGGCCAGTAGACACTTTTAAAGTTCTGTGTGGCTGACACTATATTTCTATCAGACAGCATTGGTCTAAATTAGTTGCTAGTTCTGTGACCAAAGCATCTTGGACATCATTCAGTGAATGGAGCCCTCGAGGTAAAGGGCAACTTGACAGCTGATGGTCTAAACTGCTGACTACTCCGAGAATTCTAGGTTCTTAGGTCTGGAAGGCTCCTGTGGCAGAGACTTGTTATTGTTCTAAAATGCTCATTCTGTTCTTCTCTCAGAGTGATGGAGCCCCAGTTTTCACACGGCAACCCAGCAGCTAAGAATGAAGACTATCTTATGATATGCCCCAATCTACCTGGCAAATTAGGTGATGCTCTCTGGTATGTTAAATTCTGACAGATGGGATGTGAATGAACTGTCACATGCAGCTTCCAGGGAGTATAACTGACTGTTAGAGATGACATTTTTTTTTTTTCTACATGTTTTCTACCTCCCTGGAAAGCATTAAAAGATCCTGGGCTCTTCAGGATCTTTTTTTTTTTTTTTCTTCAGGATCTTTTTTGAGTAGCGGTCTGGATAGTTTATTTAAGGTCTCTACAGGAGTCATTATTTAAGACAACTAATTAAGTATTTTTAAATATTTTTAGCAGTACTGGGGTAGGAACCCAGGCCCAGGGCTTTATGCACGCTAGGCAAGTGTTCTACCACGGAGCCACGTTCTAGCTCCTAATTTTTTTCTTAATACATATTATTAACAGAAAACTATGATGAGAGAGGGCTAGAAAGTACCTAAATTCACATAGCAGTTCAGCACAGAGCTGAGTCTTGAGCCCAGAGCTTCTGTTTATCTTTCCATGGCATGCATTCCGCTCAGCTGGCTTATCCAACTTAGAGAGTCTATCAGAACACATTCCAGAAGATAGGCTACATAAAGCAACTCTTCCCCTTTGGAGTCCAGAGATAAGAATCTTGGGTGGCTCATGTAATTGGTGTTTTCAACTGCTTCCTTAAAACAAGATTTGTGTAACCTCTTCCTGATGCAATAGCAGCTTCCTTAAACAAGAGACAGGCAACCATAAAATAAACATAGCAATGACACCTCACTGGAGGCACCAAAACAATGATATGCCATCCTGATGTCACCTGCTCCCTCCCTCCCCTTTCAAATCCAGATAAACTTGGCTCAAACTATCAACTCCATGTTCCACGGAAGACCAAAGCTGTAAAAACCAAACCCTCCCTGGAAAAATTGAAACCTGCAGATTCTACAAATGCTATTTACTTTTTACTGCTACAATCCAGAAATCCAGCCGTTCCACAATTTCTACCTGCATATATGCACATCACCCACAATAAGCTAAATGCTATAATGCACTCACTTGTAGATTTCTGTGGGAAACAGGAAAAAGATTCTTATATCCCAAAGTCAAACTGAACATTAGGCATCCCTGTATGAAACTTGCCCTGGCTACTGACTTAGTCTGCTCAGGCTGCCATAACGAATCACCAGCGTGGTGGCTTACACATCAAACATCCATCTTCTCACAATTCTGGAGGTTAGGAACCCAAAAGCAAGGACTCAGGGCCACTCCTCTGGTTTGCAGACTGCCCTTCTCCTGATATCTGCACATGGCAAAAGGCAAGATTCTGTGTTTTCTCCCCTTTTGTAAGGGCAGTAATCCCATCGCAAAGGCCTTACCCTCATGAAGCTAACTCACCTTAATTACCTGCCAAAAGCCCCACACCAAATACCATCACATTGGAAACTGGTATTTCAACACATACGTTTTGGTGGGAGACCAACATTCAATCCATGACAACCACCCTACTACAGGGCTTGCTTTACCCAAGATCACCACTAGGCCACAGAAGCAGGCACTCCAGGTGCCAGCTGACTCAGGCAATACGAGTTACAGAGAAGAATGCTGGTTTCCCTGTAGCCCCAGTCAACCACCCCTTCTCCCCCTGCAGCGCCAGCCAGCTTGAGCATGGGCAGTGTGCATAAGCATCCATACCTGCCCGAATTTTCCTCTGTGGTGTCCTTAGCTATAGACCATCTCTCCCGTCCCTCCTCCCCTCAGCTCCCTCTTGTGCCCTCATCCGCCCTATTCTTCACTGTTACGGAGACGGGGTCATACCTCTAACCCCCCTACATTCTCAGGCTGAACAGCTTAGCCATAATTTTCCTTTTGTTGGAGTTCCTATCACAGTCCCTTCGAGCAGCTTGTCTTGTGATCTTTCTAAATAAGAAAAATCCTCTCTGCTACAGATGAAATATTTGTTTTTCCTCCCCCACAAATTCCCATGTTGAAACTGAATTCCCAATGCGATGGTATGTGGAGGAGGTCATTCAGAAGGTGATTAGGCCATGAGGGCAGAGCCCCTGTGAAAGGGATTAGTGCCCCATAAAAGAGACCCCGGAGAACTTCCTCACCACTTCTGCCGTGTGAGGACATAGACAAGAGATGGCCATCTGTGAGCCAGGGCTGGTCCCTCACCAGACACCAAACACACTGGTGACCTGATTGGATTTCTCAGCCTCTGGAACCACAAGAAATCGATGTGGTTGTTTCCGAGACAGCTAGTCTATGGTATTCTGTTATAGTAGCCTAAAAGGATTTAGACACTTCAGAGATGAATACTGTTAATAAGCTGCTATAAACTATTAAAATATTTAAAAACTTAATAACTTACAAAGCAAAAAATATATAGGAACTCCAGACTTTCCTTTATAGGGGGAAATACACAAACATAGCTCTCTGAAAAGCAGAGGCCGCAGCCACTTCTGGAGGATGGGAGTGATCACGACGTCCTTCAAAGTCCCTGTCTTGCAGCTGCTGTCTTAGATCTGTACCCAACAAAGGGCTGACTGACCTTTGCGTGATGGAAAGTCACTCTCTCCCAAGGTGGTCCTGACCCACTGTACTGTCACCCCTGGACCACATTCCATCATAGGTCAGGGGAACAGCCGGACATCAAACATTCATTGGCGTAAGTCCAAATGTGTTAGCAAAGAATTCAAGATTCTTCACACTTCCCTCCAGTCTTCTCTCTTTCTCCCTCCTACACTGACTTCTATGTATGTTGTTCTTCCTGTTGGAATCCTCTTTGTTATTTTTCTAAACTTAGAAAAGTTCTATTTAGGCTTAAAATCAACCACATCTATGAGGTATGGCAGTGCATGTCTGCAATCCCAGAACTCAGGAGGCTGAAGCAAGAGGATTCTGAGTTCAAGCCCAGCCCAGGCAACTTACTGACTTAGCAAGACCTTGTCTCAAAATAATAAGTAAATACATACATACATATATACATACATAACCGTACGCTATGTAGGTCAGTGCTAAGGCCCTGGGCTCAGTTGCACTCCCCCACCCTCCCCCCAAAAAATCCAGCACACTTTCTCTAGAAAGAGTAGTTCATTCACCTCTGTGATTTCCTGGATACCTTTATTGCAGTACACATCCGACCACAGGAATGCTACTGCACAGGAGAAACAACATCAACCTTTGCCCAGCTCTGAGCACAAGGCCTAGAATATACGGCACACTGCATAGCGATTTGAATTACCACACAACCGCATTCCTTCTTCTCAAACACATGAGAACAATGACCTCATCCATCTTCAGTCATCGCTCTCTCTGAAGTCTGGGTTCGAGCTCTGTCTCCATCTGCGTGATCTTCAGCATTCCCTCAGCTCCTCTAAGTCACCGGGAAGATCCTTCTTGCTCTGCCTCTGAGTACACCACATCACAAGTGAAGAAACCAACTCTGATCGATGTGACTTAAAACGAACCTTTCTCCACGCAGAGCTTCCCAAGCACAGGTAAGGGCAGCATCTCCTGAATTTTCCTTATAAACCACCTTGCCATTTCTCTGCTTCCCACCAGAAGGGTACTAAAAAGCTCCAGATTTTCAAAGAGTCATTTAATGATGTGAAATGGCTTGAAGGAGTCACACATACCCCGAGGCTAAGCATTTCTAGATTTATGGGCTAGGAGATAATTTCAAACTTTATCAAAAAAAGAAACATAAAAGATCAACCACTTTTAAACTGGGCCTTGTAGGAGGAAAATACCCATGTGTTCTTTGTTACCCTCTTTTCCACAGTGAGCGACATCTACCACTAGCACTAAACAAAAGCCGCACGGTGAGCCCCAGCCAGAGAGGATGCGTCTGCTGGAAAATTTAACTGAGGATACAAAAAAGAAATCACAGTTTTGGGGGCAGAGATCCTTCATAATGGAAAGACTAACCTTGGCCTCATCTCCTATACACACTCCCAAGGCATCCTAAGATGAAAACAGCATTACTGGCATTAAGTAGACTGTAGATGTGGCAGATATAATAGACCTAAATTAAAATGACTCAAAGCAGCTGTCATGGTTTGTGTCTAGATGTCCCCCCAAAGCCTCATGTGGTAAGAGGTAGCTGGATCTAGAGTGTGTGATTACTAAATTACTCCACTGATTGGTTTGGCATGGTTCTGCTGGGATCAAGGGTGTGACACTAGGATTAAGGGTATTAGGATTAAGGGTGGGAGTACTGCCCGCCCTAAAGCCAGGTAGCCTGGACAAGATATAAAATACAGGAAGAAGCTGGTTCCCCGCTTGCTTGCATCCCTAGCTTACCTTGCTGCCTTCTGCCTGCCTGCCATGCCGCCCTGCCTCGGACCCAGCCGACTGTGGACTGAAACCTCTACAAACTGTAGGCTAAATAAACCTTTCTTCCCCTACCTTTGGGTGTCGGGTATTTTGTCCCAGCAAGGAGAGAAAAGTAACTAAGATAGCAGCATATTACCTCTGTTCCCAGGGTTGGAATGGTGTCTCTACAGTTATCAGGCACCCAGATTCTTTCCACATTGTTCTGTCATCCATAACACATAGTTTCCATCTTAAAGTCCAAACTGGCTGGTCCAGCTCCCACTATCAAATCTATATGCCAGTTATCAGGGAGTGCAAATGAAGAAGACACGCCTTTTCCTACGAAGCAATCGACATAGCAGTAGCGTACACCTCTTCTGCTCAATTGGGCAGTACTAAATTGTATAGCTAGAAATACCTTCAAGAAGGCTAAGAAACACTTTCATTCTGGGCAAGCATACACCCAGCTAAATTTCCTACCTAAAAGTCCATGTGTTAAAGCTTGGTGGCCAACCTGTGGTGCCACCGAGAGTGGGTAGAAACTTTAAGAATTGGGGTCCAGTGTGGGGAAGTCAGGTCCCTGGGGCTGTGCTCTTAACGTGGATGTTGGGATCACAGCCCATTCTCTTTCCTGGTGTTTCTTTGCCACCATGAGGCAAGTAAGCCTCCTCCGTCATCTGCTCCTGCCAGGATAGAGTGTCGCCATGTGCCCAAAATAACAAGGTCTGAAATGTCTGAAACTGTGAGCTAAAATAAAACTTTCCTCACTTTAAATTGAAGTCACCTTCATGTATTTTGTCACAGTAATGGAAAGCTAACTATCCTACATTTACTTGTATCTAATAATGCATGAAAGGCTAATGGGCAAGGATTTAATGAATCAGCATCCTCACTGAATCCTTATGCCAGATGGTCCTGTGGCACTTAGAACAATGCATTTTAAACCTTAACGGATATATGAATCACCTGGGGTTCTTGCTAAAATGAAAATTATTTGCTGGTGCAGTGGCACATGGCTATAATTGCAGGGAGGCTGAGGTGGGTGGATCACTAATTTAGCAAGACCCTGACTCCAAATATAAAATTTTAAAAGGCTGGGGATGTATCTCAGTGTGAAACCCCTGGGTTCGACCCCCAATATTACACACATACATATATACACACATAGAATGAAATATAAAATAAAATGTCACAGAACATGGCGAGTGTCTGGAGGAAGGCAGGACTCCACAGAGCCCCAGAGCCTGGGCTGCAGCAAGCCCATCATGGATCCATCCACCTTCAGGGTGTTAAAACATATAGTCATTTGTTACACCCACCTAAGGTGGCTTATAGAAATTAATATCTAGTTTTAATTAAACTAACCCTCATAAAGTAGGCAAGTAGCCTAAATCATTCCTGTTTAAAAAAAAAAAAAACAGTGGGTTAAAGTTATACCAGTACATTATACACAAGTAACATAGGGACACTGTCAGAACTGACATTTTTTCTATTCCAGTCATCAGCGTTTTGACAGCCATATGTTATAAGGAAAAAAGCTGAACCTAATCAAACTGGAAAAAAATTCAGCTAAAAAATTAAAAGTGTCAAGAAGGTTATTTGTAACAGGACTTCCTCATCTTTACCAAGGACATAAGCCAAAGGATATTCTGTTCTTTATGGTAATTGCTAATGGAAGTATCTCATGTAAATGATTCACGTGAAATGATCTCATATAATGGAATATATGCAAGAAACTTTTCTGTTATTTCCTAGATACTTCCAAGATTTTTTTTTTTATTTTACATTCGGCAGTTTCCATGACATGCCACAGAATGGTATTCTTTACATTTATTTTGCTAAAGTTCATCGTACTGCTTCGTTCTTTCTCCCTTCCTTCCTGTCTTTCTGTTTTCAGAACTGAACCCAGAGGCCTGCACATCTGAAGCAAGCGCTCCACCACTGAGCTACATGCCCCGCCCTTTCAAATTCTTCACTTTGAAACAGCGTCTCACTAAGTTGCATAGGCTGGCCTCAGACCTATTGTGACAGTTAACTGACAGTGTCAACTCGAATAAGAAATGTCCAATTACATTGGATTTGCATAGTTTTAGGTGTGGCTGAGGGATTTACTGAAAACAGAAGACCCACCCTGGCTGTCAGTGGCACCAACCAATAGGCTTGCACCCTGAATGAAATAAAAGGGAAACGAAGAAGGAAGGCTCATCTATGTGTCTTGGGAGGCACTCCAGTCCTCACCTTCACTTTGGACATTGTCTCCTAACTTCCAGCACAGACTCTTTGGCCTCCCAGTACAGACTCTCGTGGGACATTACAGTGAGCGCCAGATCTCTAAACTTTGACTGGATCCTTCTCCACTCTTCCACACCTGACTCTGTGGGGAGCCATAGTGAGCCATCTCGCAAATCCTTTTATATTTATGTATCTTGTATTAAATCTGTTTTTCTAGTAAACACTGAGTGATACACCTATGATCTTCCTGTATCAACCTTCAGAGTATCTAGGATTACAGGTTTGTGCCATTGCCCCCTATCTATAATCTATATCTATAATCTATAAATTAATTTCTTCTATCAGTTTTACAAAATGATCAGCTATCATCTCTTGAAATATTTCCCCAGCTATACACATGTCAGAATTTCTCACAATGGATGCACATCTCTTAGGCTCCTTTTAGTATTTTTCATCCTTCTTTCCTTCCATATTTCAGCCTAATAATTTCTACTGAATTTTCATCCAGTTCACTAATTCTCTCTTCTGCTGTGTCCAGCCTTCTGCTGCATGATTTTTAGTTCTAAAATTTCTATTTAATTCTTTTATATACATTACAATTCTCTAATGAAGCCTTCATTTTGCAATTATTTTCTTAAAGATATCAATCACAATTACTTTGCAGTCTGAGTTCCGTTTCCGTAGTGTAGTGGTTATCACGTTCGCCTAACAATTACTTTGCAGTCTGTATTGGACAAATCAAATAACTAAGTCATCCATGAACCTGTTTCATTGATTTTTATTTTTCTTATGCTGTTGTTTCGTGGTATATTTAGCAATTTGTTTTATTGAAAGTGATTGGCTATAAAAACTTGTAGGGTGTCTAGATGAGGTAAACTTCCTCCAGAGAGGTTTATCTCTATTGTAAGCAACCTAACTGGACTCACATCAATTTACTCCATTTGGGCATTAATCTTGAAAGCTGCTGTTCAAGGTTAGGTCTACTGCAAAAGAGGTGCCAAGACAGGTTAACATGAAAGACGTCTGCTGGGAGTGAGCTTGGGATGAACACACCCCGGAGGCAAGGACTGGGGACCGAGTAGAAGGGCCCCTCCAAACCAAGCTCCACAACTGCAAGGACACTTCAGAGCTGCCTGGCAGCAGCGGCCAGGCTTCTAGACCCCACTTAACTAGCCATTAGGAAGGACGTGTGCTCTTGGATAAGGCAGCTGTGCCCTGCAGAGAGCAATCTGTGAGATGATAAACTGCCGAAAAAGGAAGTCCTCCTGTCCCAAAAGGACAACTGGAGAGCATATTACAGTGTCCGCTGGAGTCCACCATTTGTGTTGCTTCTATCTACTTATTCATATAAGCTCTAGGAGTGTTCCCTCAGGATGCCAGAGGGTTTATGGGAAAATAATAGCTCCCACCACACTGCAAATTTTTCTTGGAGCCTTAAGTGATATTTATTTGCCCAGCTTTATTATGCATTCTAGAAAATGCCTACTTAAGCTAAAATATCTGCTAGGCTTTCTGGCTAAGATGAAGGTGTGACCTTTATCTAATTAGTCTGAGGCCACAGTCAACATG
>PVJO010018343.1:0-36906 GCA_004026905.1 Hystrix cristata | reverse complement strand
CAGTCTTAGTAGCTAACTGCATTGCTAAAGTTAAGAAGTCCTTTACTATTGGTGATGAGTCGAACCTACCTGCTACTGAGGACATTTATCATGGACATGTAGGAAAGACTACAGTTGAAAAGGTTGCTGTTTTGTCTAGCACAATAATCAAATGAATTGATGAAGTAGCAGAGGATATTGAGGCCCAAGTGTCAGAAAAAATTAGTCAGTCCCCATGGTCCACAACCCAGGTTGACAAGTCCACCAATGTTGATCATAAGGCAGCAATATTGGTTTTAGGTGATACATTTTTTCAGGAGGATGCATAGAAGGATATGTTATGTATTTTTTGTTGCCAACCAACAACACAGCTGTAGAACTATTCCAGACTTTGAATGATTACATATCAGGACGCCTGAAGTGACCTTCTTGTGTTGGAATATGCGTGCTCAGAGCTGCTGCCATGACTAGATGATTGTCTGGTTTCATTTTGAGTCAAAGAGATCAGTTCCAAATGTGAGTCACCGTGTCAACCATAGAGAACTTCTGGCTAGCTGAAAAGCATCACGTGAACTTAGCAACATTTTGCAGGATGTGACTAAAATGATCAACGTTAATGGACATGCCCTTAACTGACATTTGTTCAAGAAGCTCTATAAGGAGATGGAAACAGAGAGCACACTCATCTTCTCTTATACCCACAAAAGTTCCTAAAGGGAGACAACTGGCCAGAGTCTTTGAGTTACAAAAGCTGCTCCAGATATTTCTTTAAAAAAAAAAAAATCACCATTGGCAGCACATTTCAGTGACAAAGAGTAGGTTCAAAAACTTGCATATTTGTGAGACACATTCAACCTGTTCAATGAACCCAACTTGGCACTTTAAAGGAGAAAGAATGCTGTGTCTGAGTCAGCAGGTAAGTGGCTGATTCAAAGACAAACAAGAATTATAGGGGTGATGAGTAAATATCAGGATTTTTGCCACGTTTTAAACATTAACAAAGCTTTCAAAAAAGACTTACCTAAGGATTTCTTTCAGCTTGAGGTCTGATCACCTATCTCAGCGTCAAAAGAGTCTGCGCATTACTTCCCAAACACAAAGTCCTCCACACTGGGAAGGAAGGGATTTGTGACCCATTGTGAATTAGTCGGGTGAATCAACTTTGTGCTAGAAGAGCAACAGTTTCAAATCATAAGTGATGGTGCCCCAAAAAGTATGTTTGAGACAACTTCAAATCTCCGTATGTTCCAGACTAAAGTCAAGGTGGATTATTCTAAAATAACCACAAAAGCACCGAAAAGTCTTCCATTTCCAATATCCTATCTTTGTAAAGCAGGATTTTTTTTTTGCAGTAACAACATGAAAATGAAATTACAGAGTAAACTAGATGTAAGCAACAGTCTTCAGGTGGCACCATCCCTCATCATCTCCAGCTGGGACTGTCTAGTTGCAGGAAAACATGTCCAGGGCTACCACCGATTCTGTATTATGGTGAACTGTAAAATTTTTAAATGTTTAACTATAATAATTGAAGTAAATTTCACAACAAATGTAATGTGTTTGAATTGTCCTGAAACCTTTCTCCACACCAATTCGTGAGAATATCATCTTCCACCAAGCTAGTACCCAATGCCAGAAAGATTGAGGACCACTGCCGTGGACCACGGAATCAGCCATGCTTGTCCCTACCTCCTGGGGAGCTCCATGTCAGGCAGCTCCAGGACCCTGGTTTCCAGCACTCCTAACCTCAGCGCCACAACCTTCATCTCAAGGCATCTGGCAGATATTCCCTGTACATCGTGTGGTTCTGGATCTGGGCTGCTGGTACCATAACCTCCGCTGTCACCTGCACATGCCCCACAGGAACCAAGGAGAGCACCCTCTTCATCGACACAGCTGCTCACACCACAAGCCCCAGAGCCATCTGTGTCCAAAACCTTAGAGAATGAGGATATACAGGTTTTAAAGTCCACATCCATTACAACGTCACACGACTACCTTTATGAACACCCGCAGTCTAGACTACTGACAGACTCATAGTTACAAGTTACTGAGGATCAATGATTATGAACAGAAAAATTTGAAGTATGAAAATCATAAATTATATTCCCCCAATGAACAAACACACCATCCACTTAGAAACTTGCTAAAGGAATCAAAACTGAATCTGATCAAGCCTCTGTGTACAGATGCCAATTTACCAGAAACAGGGAACAGAAATGCTTGGTAAATGACCTATGAAGATGAAATCAGCAACCTGCAGAATATGGAAAACTCTATAGCTCAAACGGCCTGAATAGCTGATCAAGTATTTTTTTAAGGAAAACAAATGAAATAATAGTGAACTTGTAGGTTGAAGAGACAAACCTAATTAAAAGTAAATGAATGACAGTAAGTTATAGAGAGAGCATTAGACTAAGTAGCTGGCAGGATAATCTACTTTTTCTATCTTTTGTGTGCAAATACACAAACGAACATGGCATAAAATATAAGTTTGTATCTCCATTCTGTCAGTTGTGGGGATGCTTTTGGTATAACATTTCAAAATCTAGTATATTAGTCTTCATTTATTAAAAACAATAAGACACTCACAACCACAACACAAATTCCTTCCAAAACAAGCAAACTGGTAATTTTACAGTTATTTAAGGTAATTGGTTAGGTTGCACTGAAATCGGAAATACTTACCATGCTGCTCATGTTACCCTGTGAGTATAGGAAGGAAGTTATGATCTCTTGTGGTTACCCCATTCCCTAACAGAAATCCCACGAAGAGTATTAGAGAATGACTATGAAAGTATAAATCAGGGAAGGTGACATTTTCAATAGGAACTTCAAATGAAGAAGTGGTTATTAGACAAAGATGTTTTCAAAGGATTATATTGATTGACACTTACTAAATCAAGATCTTATCAAAACATGGATAACAAAGAGATATATAATGCTGCAAATTACATTGCAATTATCTCGAGCCAGCCTCTTGATAGTGATGAAAATTAGATAATCACTAACTCTGATCCATTGTCTGAGGACTCTATTAAGAAACATATATATATATAAAGAAACATATTTATCGTCATGTTGCCTTCATAACAGCATGGTTTTGGTCATTTTTAAATCCTCACTTTCTAGAATGAGTTATACAAAATCATTTTAATATTGCCTTACACGTTAAAAAAAGTTATCAAGTAAGCAATCTATCAGTCAATAAAAACTGAAACAACAGTGAAGACTTGATCTTAACTACGTGAAAATAAATTCACACTAAATGAGCAGGATAAAATAGGATTAAAGAGAAGGAAAAACACTCCCTGTCTTTGAAAAGAAAAAATAGGTCATGGACGCAAATTAATTGTGATGTTAAAAATAATGATTATAGGAAAACCACTGTTTTAACAATATTGTATTCTCATTTTTTCATAAAAGGGATATTGTAAAAGGGACATGAACCATAAGCTACATATCGCTTAATGCGAGCATCACTTATTAATCTGTTCGGGCTATTTTCTGTCTTCTGACAATTTACTAAGCAGAGTTGTTGTGTATAGAATTGATTTTGCTGTCTCAGACACACTAAGACTGAAATGCTTTTTGGGTTTCCTCTGAATGAACAATTTCCTACTTAGACACACTGGATTTGGAGTTGGATCAATAAAAGATTTACTGTGTCCTTTCTTTTTCCTCTTAAATCTCACAAAAGAGGACTAAATTCCATTCATCTTTTCATTTGCCACAATGGAATCTTTAGCAATGCAGTTCTAATTTGAATGAAGAAATATAGCAAGAAATTGGCAGAGAAACAAATAGGAATTCTCTACTTCCCATGCTCACATCTCCGAAGATCAGTTACCTCCGGGTATGCATGTAAATTTGCCTAACTCTTCACTGGTTTTCTTTCCTGTGTTCCAGGAGAATAAATCATTATCAATGGTTTAGTATAATCCACTGACTCTTATATGGCTAACTCTGAAGTTATTTGCAATGAAGCCAATCTACTTAGACACTGGTCATTTAAATTTAAAGACTCTTGAATGGGTTAAGTCAAGGCTTGCTTTCTACAACACCCAATGATGTCATTTAAAATGATCAGTAATTAAAGTCAAAGATTTTAATATTTATAGGCACTTATAAAAATTTACTTTGAGATGTTTACCCTGTTTTATAGAATACAATATAAGGACCACGATTTTTATTTTATGTCATATAGTTGAACTGAAAATAAATAGTCCTAAACCATTAGCAGGAAATAAAAAACATGTTATGAGCAACATATATTTACACTGCAGAAAGGATGGTAGTTCTTAGGGAGGAAGAATAGCTGCAGTAATTCAACATCTCGAAGAGGAAACGATGCTCCTCTGGACTCCACCCTATTCTTCGCAATCGGCGAAGCTTTTTGGCTCATAGACTTACTGAATCATGCCAGAAGCTTAGCAGAAACACTGATTTATTTTCTATTTCCCAAGTCTCTTTTGAAAATTTATTTTAATGACATAAATAATCAAAGAGTGGTAGAATGTTCAGGAGAGAAAGAAGAACTACGGAAATATGCAAAGAAGAAACGTGAAATACAGAAATGAAATATGGAAATTAACAAACATGAATTCACCAATGAAAGAAAGTTAGTAGGGAAGATTCAATGATCAATACATAGAATACATGCTCAGGAATTCACAGAAGTAACAACAACAACAACCAAAAAAACTATGTGAATTCATTTACTTAGCAAATATTTGGTGGGGGACTATTCTACATGAAGTAACATTCAGGATGCTGTAATATAGCAACAATCGATGAAGAAAGCAGTCTCCTCCCCTGTCACAAAGCCCTTTACATTCAAATAAAAGAAGATGTGTAACAACAAAATGTGAACTATTTAGAGTGCCGGGAGTTGGTGAGTCTCATGGGGGAAAAAGAGGAATATAGAAGGGATAGGCGAGTGGTTGAGACAATGATCTAAAGAAAGAATTATGATGACACATGCTAACCACAATGATACATTTAAGCATATGCTACTTTAAGAGCAAAAAATTTAAACTCCAGTGGAGTTTGGTATGCAAACCAAAGGCTGTTAAATTAATATTTTAACTTTTTTTTTAATTAGTACATGTTTCTAGTACATGATTATGTCCATTGTGGGGAGTTGGTACATGTGCATAACACATCTTAATTCTTTTTTTTCCACCCCTTTTCTTTCTCCCCTTTCCCATTCCCTCCATCTCTTGATGCTCTTACACTTTGCAAAAGATCTATCTCCCTGTTTCCCATTATGTTTTATTTTGCTCTATAATTTATTTATATTTTGGGTCTCTCATATAAAAGAAATCATGTGATATTTAACCTTGCATATCTGGCTTATTTCACATAACATTGTAGTCTCAATGTGCATCCATTTTCCTACATATTACTCAAGTACACCCCTCTTTATGGCAAAATAGTACTCCATTGTGTATGAATACCACATTTTCTTTATCCATTCACCTATTGATGGACGTATAGCCTACTTCAAAAATCTAGCTATTATGATTTGTGCTGCTATAATCAAAACTACACATGTATCACTGTGATATGACTGTCTTTAACTCTTTCAGGAAGATACCTAAAAGGAAAATACCTGGGTTGAATGGAATTTCTATTTTTTAGTTTTTTGAGGAGTCTACATACTGATTTCCAAAGTGGTTTTACTAGTTTACATTCCCACTCACAATACAGAAGTGTTTCTTTTTTTCCAAGGCCCACACATTGTCTTACTGATAACTGCTAAAAACAGAAACAGGGAAGAAGAAAAGTCAAAGAATAGTTTAGGAAGAAAAGATGGCTTCGATCATGGCATAGAAGTGAAAAAAATGCATTTCAAGGATTAAGGCATATTGATGCAGTCAACATTAACTTTTGGAGAACTTTCTGAATGTTTCAGGATGTCTACTGAGATGATGAAGTTTAAAAAGATCGATAAAATTGCCTTTTAGCACTCAAATAGCTTACAAATCAAGAGGGGAGAAAAGAAAAGCAAAACCATTGCTGTGGAACATTTCCATAAGCATGAATGCAGTAACCATGGAGATGACCCGAAATGATCATTGCCACTTGGGTGATGAGATGGCTCCCCAAGGCATCATCTGGATTGTGAGAAATGATATGTAGGGAAATTCAAATATATAAGGGAAAGGGGGCAGTGAAAGAAGAACCTGAGCCCTGGGGTATAGCTCAGTGGTAGAGTGCTTGACTAACCTAGACTGGGACCTTGGCTTGATTTCCAGCACGGCAGAAACAAACACAAAGAGAAAGGACAACATATTGCAGAAGCACAAATACGTGAATTGTCTGGAGCATTAGAGGAAGATTAGAGGATTTACCTGTGTGAAGTAAGAGCATATGTGGTGCAGCTGGACAGATGGACCTTTGCAAGGCCTTCCTTATCATATTGAAATGTACTCTCACTATCTGTAACATGGATTTTAGGTGAACAAATTATAGAAGATACCACTGGAATGTCAATTAGTACCCAATATTAAGGACCTCAAAAAAATAAAATAGTTTATATATTTTAATACCAAGTTGAAATCATTGAAAATTTTTGAACTAGGAAGTTTAGTAGGAACGACTTGAAGAAAATTTTGTCAATGGTTGTGTCCAAGATTGTTTAAAGGAAGAAAAATGACTGAAACTGTGGGATAAAACCTAAAGAAACTTGAAAGAATGACACAGAATCAAAATTAAAATGTCAGAAAGAGGTTTCAAAGATGGCATCAAGATTTTGAATATATGCGTAAAATGAGAAGAAAAAATAACTGTTCTTATAAATTAAGAATATGAAAACTAATACAGTTAGGCTTTGGTATCCAGGGATTCTACATCCATGGATTCAACTACCTGCAGATCTGAAATATTTGAAAAAAGTACAATAAAAGTTACACAAATAAAAGGTCCAGACAGTATAATGACTCTTTATAGGGCATTTGTGTTGTTAGATATTGTAAACTAGAGATGATTTAAAGAGTACAGAATAATGTATGTAGGCTGTGCACAAATACTAAACTGCTTTACATGATGAACACCCTCACATTGTGGTGACCACTGGAGGGTCCGGACCAACCCTCCACAGATGCTAAGGGGTGACTCTACTAGAGAAACAAAATATTGCAAATAATCCAGAGAAACTCTCGTTTGCAAAGAATTTGGTAAACACTTACAAGATGAAAAACTGAATGACTGTGCCTTCCCTTCCCATTACAAAGTAATTTTACTTTATGTTCCTTATAAAGTACTTTTTCTGATTCTTTGGCTTCTCTGAAGAGGCCTCTAGAAATTCAACGGTGCATGCAGCTTTTACATCCACAATTCTCTACTTTGGAACATAAAAGTCAGGGAAACAGACTCTTAACAGCCAGTGTGGCTGCTTCCCCAGCTATTCATTCTCTTCTGGGCACCTCAGGACGCAGGCTTGGGCAAAAACCAGTCTAGGAAATAGCCTTCACTTCCTGTGATATTAGCTCTCCTGATTCTAAGACAAGCACAGATTTTCAACAAGGAAAAAAAAAAATAAGGAAGCGGGTATCTTTCCTCAGATTCTCCTATTTGCACTGACTTCCATCAGAGATGTTTTTCACTTGCTCCCCACATAAGTGTTTGCTCCAAGCTGTTCAGAGAATGAGCTTGTGAGTCAGGACCCTTGACCAAGGACTCCTTCATTCCAGGACACAAGGCAGCACACAGCCCTTTGAAACACGCTACTTTTCTCTTTGTCTTGTTCTTTAATTTGTTGCAGGTTGTTCATTCTTGCTCTGTAGAAAATAACTCTTGCCCCAAATCAGTACGAAATATACTTATAAGCATGTTAATAGTGAAAAATATTTGCCTTCCTAGTCCATTATTTACATTCCTATTCTGACCAAGGTTAGGATATTATTCATTCTGGTGATATCTTGACAGGAAAAGAGATGATTTTAATAATTACTTGCGACCATCACATAAAGGGGAAAACATGGGAAACAGGATTATCCAACCGAATGACTTTTTAACGCTGCTTGTCTGTGTTCTTGAGCAAGTAGTTACAGGATGTGAGACTGGACAACGCTTCGTGTTGGTTTTGAAAAAACTGAATTTGACAGGATTGAAGAACTTTGCTGGGTTTATTACAGTTTTATCTTCCCCTATAAAAATGTTTTTTTCTCTTTCTGTTTTATTTCTTCTTATTATTTAAAATCATTTTTGTCTGTGCCGTTTACAATTCTGTCTCCTTTGACTGCCCATGAACTTGGAGACCTCATGTTAGCTTTTATTAGCACACTAAAAGTGCCTGCAAACCGGGAGGCCTGATTTAAAATTTTATTTCATCATTTTAACCAGTATGTACTTAGGAAGAGTTATTTCAGGAGTTCTGCTCACACATAGCTCACGAGACTTTATATTATTGATCTCTTTCCCTCCCCCTTCTCTCTCTCTCTCTGTCTCTGACTCTCTGTATGTCTCTCTCTCTCTGTGTCTCTCACCACACAAACACACACACACACACACACACACACACACACACACACACACTTGGCAGAAGCAATTAATCGTCATAAAATGTGCTCTAGCTTTTTTCCTATAACTTACAGGACTAGGAAATAATTTTAAATTATTTACTCATTGCTATGCACAACTTGGAAGGTAATTATTAGTCACTCTTTATATACCTTTGAGGCAATGAAATATCATTAGAAAATATTTACTGAGCTGAAGTTTTAAACTCATTTAATCAAAAACACAATATTAATGTTACTATATGTAAACATAATACAGAATCTAAAAATAACTCCCAAGAAAAAAGCACAATTGGTGCAAAAAAAGGAAGACAACATATGTCTCAAGTAAAAATACAGGCCTAAAAATTATGTAAGAGTATATATCAATATAGAAATTATTATGTAAAATTCGAATTATGATATTTTAGTGAGATCATATAGGGAAAAGTCCTAACTTTGCTGTTGTTGTTGTTCCCTGCCCAGAAGTTTTTTTGTTTTTTTTTTTTTAAAGGAAACTAGTATCTTGTCAATTTACAAACCAAGACTTTTATGAGAAAGTATACTTTTTAAGGTAAGGAAACTCTGTCATTTAGCAAGATGAAGTTGCTGGGCCAACAGGAAGTAACTTACAATCATCTTTTACGGACAGGCTCTAAAGACGGAAAACCAATAGGCAATAAAGTTACTGTTTTCATATAACTACTTGATAGAAAAGAGCCATAATGACCTAGCCCTCCTAGCAACAGTATTATGAAGGAAAAAAAATTTTTTTTGCATATTTTGTTTTGTCCCAAAGTATATTAACACTATAAGATCCAGGTAGATCCTCTTGGAGAAATAGGAGAAAAAGCCATAATAAGATATTCATTTAAATCAAACTGTGGTCTAAGACATATTGTTACTCTTACTTCATCAACAGCCGCATGGATTCCATGAGATTATTTTACCTTGAGAACAGAAGAGATACACTGGGGATGAGAAATTACGGTCACTGCTTCTGATTCTCTTTGTATACTATTAGTTGCTCACTTTAAATAGCAAGACTATATGAGTTTGGTGAAATTAGAATGTATTTATTTTCAGTTCTCATACTCTGTGTCCCACAGAACAACTCCAGCAGGATCTAGTTGCTTGCTAGAAATCTAGATTGCTGGGCTATACTCCAGATCTACAAATAAAATCTACATTTTAATAAAATACACGAATGACTTGCATCCATATTGACATGGTTTCGATCTAGATGTCTCCTAAAAGTCTCGCGTGTTTAAAGGTCAGGATTCGGATTTGTGATTTGATCACGGGAGCGTTATACTCGCTCAGTGGATTCACCCGGTCTGCTAGTGGAGTCGGAGCTTGGTTGGAGGCGGTCACTGCGGGTGGGAGCTGGAACGGTGTATCTCACGTCCTGGCTCCTCACTTCGCTCACTGCTTTTTCTGGACACCATGGTGTGAGCAGCTTTCCTCTGCTGCGCCAGTCTACCGTGCTGTTCTGCCTTGGAGCCCGCCGATTGGATTCACCTGTGAGCCACACTAAAGCAGGCTTCCTTTCAAGTTGTGGGTCTCTGGGGTGAGAAAATGACTAAGACACATTCTCAAATTGTAAACATACTGCTTGATCAAACTCAAGAGCAAAATGAAAGCTCAGTGAACCCAGCAATGTAACATAACACAAGCAGATGATGACGAAGAGATGCGCTCTCTGGGTCATTTATTAGTAGAGAGTCTTATGTTATTTGTAGTCTAACATGTCACCGATTCCTTTCATAAGAAAGACTAAGGAAATTAAGATTAACTTTAGAACAATTCCTATAGTGGAGGAAGTAATAGAGTTTTCAGCCAGAAGCCTAAGAAGTGAAATATCTTCGTAGTAATTGAAGCCATTTAAGAAGAGTTCAGAAAAAAAGTTGTGTTCTCAGAACATTTTGATATTATCATTATCGCTCAGGGTAATATTTATTTATGTATCTATTCATTTATTTTTTTTTCTTTTTTTTATTTTGATGACTTTGGTGAAATGCTAATATTTATTTTAGAGGGTAAAAATATGGACCAAGTTCAATTTCATTTACCACCATTGACTCAAAAACACATGAATTGCCTCTACTTCTATCAAAAATCTCTTTGCGATATTTTTAAGATATTAAAAACAGGAATAAGCAGTAACAGAATTGGAAATCTTGGAATGTTGACCAAAAGAGTAGAAAATTTCTGACGCATACGAAGCAGATAGGGCCAGAAAGGCAACACAACTTACAAAGCTCCATGAAAAGTAAATCTAAAGCCAGAGGCAGCATTTGCTGGAAAATTAGTGAGTCGTGGCCGGCATCTGGAGACAGAACTCAGAAGAATTCCAACGTCTTCATCATGACTAATTCCAGAAGTGCTCTCAGGCAAAAACTGACATTGAGGTCTCCAAATAGAACTGAATTTCTACAAAGAATAGAAAATTGTCAACTGATGACGTAAGTCAGGGAATCAGGGCAGTGCCACAAGATGTTTGGAAAGAAAATAAAGCATTAGGACTAACCATTAGAGACAGTATACCAACGGGCACACACACACACACACACACACACACACACACACACACACACAAAGAAACATTTTCTTTTTATTGATCAAATATAGCAACCAAAACTGGATCCTTGTGTCCAGTGTCAGAGAAAAATGCATGCCAAATGTCATTTTTAAAAAAAAGTTAAAAAAAAAAAAAGAATGGCATCAAGAGATAGATGGATGGGAGTTGGGGGATGAAGAAAAGAAATTAAGATGTACATGTACCAATTCCCCACAAGGAATGTAAACATTATATACTACAAATATATATTAATAAAAAAGAAAAGAAACTACATATGGAGGAATAGCATAACTACAGTTATGGAAAAAATTCTTCTGCTAGAGAAACAATTTTAAGTGTAGCCTAGACTAAGAGTTCGACTTACCAAAACTGACTGATACAGACACTTATATACAAAGCGAACTGTATTGTTTCCAGAAACCAAAATTATACGTTAAATATAATCAACAGAATTACTATATTCAAAACATAAATAACAGATAACACAAAAAAATTAATCATAAGTATCCACAAAGAAATCTGATTGAATTTACCATCTTTAGAAAGACTGTCATTAAGAAAAAATAAATAGAATGATGAAAGTTATTGCTAAAATTAAGGAAGAAATCATAGGATGAATATTAGAAGGTGTTTACAGCTTGAGTGAGAAAATTCATAATGTGTGCGATTCTAAGATATTGCCCCAGAATGCAGTCAAAAGCAATGCAGAGTCAAACAACACAGAAGAAATGAAAGGTGGGCTCGATTCACACATTCACATAGTAGGAGTTACAGAAGAGAACAAAGAGTGGAGAAAAAATAATTCAAAGTGACTGTTCACATAAAGTGTCACAAAACTGAGAGACGACTTACACTAGACTCATACTTGCTTTGACTATACTGCCAGAATACAGGTGGCTGGAAATTGAAAGGAAAGGATATTCATCATAAGTTCATTCTCTTAAATTTATAAAACACAATTCAAAATGATTGGAAAGTTACAAATTTAAAAATTAAAAATTTTCAATTAATTTTGAATTTTAAAATTATAATTTTAGAAGCATACTACATATTAAAACCTACTGAAGAGAGTTAAAGTGGTATGAAGAGTAATTTGTTTAATCTCAAAGACATGTTTCAGGAAACAAAAAATTTTAAAAGTAGACAATCCAAAGACCAAACAAAAATGGAAGATCACAGAAAAATAAAATAAGATCTAACTCACAGAAGGAATTAATGAAGATAAAAACAGAAACAAATCAGGTAGAAAATGTAACAGCTGGAAAAGTGATAGTAGGTAAATAAAAGGAACAGCTGGTTCTTTGAAGGCAAGTCATGTTTTTGCATCATCAAAAAAGAAAGTACAATTAAACAGATTTTAAAAATAAGAGATTATATAATTCACAATATGGAATGGGTTTAAGAAATTTCATAATGGCAGATGGACAATATTTCATAAATTGTAGGGAGTTGCTACAAGCAATTTTTTATCTATAAATTCAGAAGTTTTTTTTTAATTTTTAGAAAATATGAAATAACTGAATTGGCCAAAGAAAAGTGTAAAATCATGGAAATGGAGGTTTGGGAAATAATGAAACACAAAGGCAAATACCTCATGAATAAAGTTAGTGTTTTTCTAAGGAAGGACTAGAGAGGTAGGTAGCTCCTCAGATAGGTCCATTGCTTATTTGCAAATCTAAAATTTCCTTGTTTGATCACAAGAGATGATTTATAATGTGTCACTAGCTTACTTTTCCAGCCTCATTTTCTCCTGACTCAATTCAGGAACTTTACATCTCTGTCACTATAAACTTGTCACGATTCCTTAGTGCATGAATGAGAACGGATCTCCCTCTGGGATACTGAATTTAGTGGAGTGAGTTTCAAAGTTACACATAGATGATAAAACGAAGCATGCAGATAAAACTCTGAAGACTGCAAAAGATGTCAGGGGATCCAGAAACAATAATAAATGAGCATTAAGAGACGGATAAGGGAAGGCAGACTCGAGACACAGTAGAAATTAATTAGGAATAAAAGGTCATTTTCAGAAGTTAAATATAACTGATTTGAGTGAGTAGTAGACCCAGGGAAGCTACATAAATAAAGATAAATACAGGAAACAGGATTATTTTTGAGTACCCATGAATGATACATAGCAGTCCTTATCAGGGCAAGATTGCACATCTGGTCAGACTAAACTATTCAGGACAGAATAGGATAGAACATATGCAGTTAGAATGCCAGGTACCAATATAAAAAGTAAGGGTGGGAAGGGCTGGCTAGGGTTCAGTTAAATAAAATCCATTTTGTGGCAAAATGAGGTAAATAGCATTACCAAAATACCCCCCTAGAACAAAGATCAATAATTTAAAATGGTCTATGCCTTACAATGAGTCCATACACATTGATATACTCCAAAGATAAAAAGGTGATAAAGAGAAGAGAGACACAGGAGATAAGTTCCAGAACAGAGGATGGGAGAGAGGATAGGAGGACACCACAGGGAGGGAGATTTGAAACACAGTTCTCATCCTCCCTTTCCCAGTGAGCCCAGAGAGCGTGATGGCAGAGAGTAGAGAGTGTGTCATCACCCAGGGTGTCCACACCTCTCAGAAACCCAAGAGAATGGTTTGAAAAAACTCCTGAAACTTAAAAAGTCCTTAAAAATGTTTTTCTCATCCCGGAGAAAGGGGGTAAACAGTATTAGCCTAGTGCCACTTTGAGGAGTCCTACCAAGCCTATGATGAGTGAATTAGTTTGTGGCGAAGGGTGTGAGCACCAATATACGCCTACATCAAGTCTGAGAAGGCCGATCTCTACACTTCATTACTCTGTTTCTGCTTCCAAATCGGAATATAAGCCTGGTTTTACAATAGTTATGATATCCCTGTACATTGTGCTATCTCCTAGATTTATTTTTCAGTTCAAAAGTTTGGATATAGAAGAAATGGCCCCAGAACATATAGCTCTTAAAATAAGTGATTAATATATGAGACTAGATATGATAAATGCCTCAAAGTGAAAATATTTATTATGATGATCATTTTTATCCTTGGTTTCTAACTGTTAGTATTTTCTTTGGGCCAAGAGCTTACAATTATTTTTAAATGATTGCTACATCGGATGGTAAGAATTTTTTTGAGTGTGATAAATTGTAGCAAAGGAAATTGTGTTGCTGTTGGAACAACCATTTGAATACTAGAAGGAAAGGCCCAATTGTGCAACTCAAAATGTTCAGCTGCAGGTGCAAGGAATAGGGAGTTTTTCTATGCAAACAGAATTTCTACAGCAGAGAACAGGAGAATAAAATCATAGTTGGCACTAGCACTAACTGCTTAGATGGCTAAAGTGAGTCTCCCCAACCAAAGGGGCCTCTGCTGTGTGACAGCCTAACGAAAGAGTCACAGCTGGACAGGACCTGCGGGTCCTCAAGGCCAGGCCCCCGCCCAGCTCCAGAACGTCCTCCCCTGTGTCCCTGACAGATGGCCTGCCCAACTCCAGCCAGAGTCCACTGCCTTAGAAAATAATCCTGTTCACTGTTAGAAATTTCTAGACATTACAAAGTTTTAGCTTTGTATCAAAATTTCTCTCTTTAGAGACCTTTATTTGCTGGTCTTAGTTTTTTTCATATACTACGCATCTGAACAATCCACTCAGTCTACAGGATGACTTTTCACATATTTTGTTTTATCTTTTATACTAAGATTTCCTTTCTTTGGATTGAACATTCCCAATTTTTAAGCTATTTCATGTTTGGCATGACTCCCAGAATTTTCACAATCTTTATCTTCATTTGCTGAACAAGTTTGCTTTTCTAAAACCTATCAAAAAGTGTTGCATACACAGCTTGACGTTGTACTCCGAAGTAATTTGACTAGTAAAAATGTGATGAAGTTATTAATTCCTATAGTTTTAAGTAAATAATAATAATAATCAGGCTGAAGGTGGAATAAAAGGGCCTGTTATATTTTAGTCATTGGTGGTTCATATTAACTTATGAAGAAAGCAAGAAAGAAAAATCTTGCACAGAAAATGATTCCAAGTGCAAGTGATTTTTTAAAACATATGTTTACCCCGTAAGTTTAAATCTCATGCATTTCATTCATATTTGCCATAAAGATGGTAAAATATTTTGACTTAAATTTAAATAACAAATATGCAGGAGCATATGAAAAAACTACAAAATTTTACCATGGTAGCTTAACAAAACAAACATAGAACTGTCTTTTGCTTGGAAATGCTAAATATTATAAATACGTTGAGTCTCCTGCAAATATTTTATTAAATAAGTGTGTCTCATGCAATGTTCCCTGAGGAGTTTTTAAGGAATTTAACAAAGTGCTTCTAAAGTTCATTGAAAGAACATGTTAAAAAAAAAAAAAAAAGAAAGAACACGTAGCTAGAAGTAAAAAAGCCACTTTAGAAAAGGAAACAAGAGATTATACTACAAATATTGGGACATATGATAAAACAATAATAATTTTAAAAGTGGGACCTGCGTCTATAGAACACAGAAATCAGAATTCATTGCAGACTAAGTATTATATTAAAATAAAAAATAAAATTAAATGTTTTCGACTACAAACCAATAGAAAGAGAAGTAGTTTAGAAAAGTTAACCCTTCTTTTTTTTTTTTTTTTTGTTGGTGCTGGGGATCAAACTTGGGGCCTTGTGCTTGTGAGGCGAGCACTCTAACCACTGAGCTAAATCCCCAGCCCCAACCCTTCATTTTTTTGTGCGTAGGATTACAAAATTGGTACAATCTTTGCAGAGAAATTTTGGGCAATAGTTAGGAAATGTTTTTAAAAATACTGTATATTTTCAGCACTTGCCATGTAGAAATCCTAAATTGGACTGAAACCACCATAAAATTGATTATTTATACACAATATATTTGTATAATATACTAAACAGACTATATACATATACATATGCACAAAGTAACAGAAAAATTTAAAATGTTACATACCGTACACTGATAAAGCACAGGCTTCTACAAGAAGCAACCCTTCCAGATATAAGGCTTTAAACAGAAAATAATTTATTTTCTATATAAAGCACAAAGCAAGTGCTCACAATTAATTATGGCTCTCCACTAATTATAGATGCAGGAACCCAGGACTCAAGTTCCTTCTAACTTGGGACTCTGCCCTTCCTAACCCATGGTCTCTAGTGAATCTAGCCAGTCTCTTTCTGGTAAAAAGCCCTTTTAGTGCTTATGTACGAGGTACGACGTCGGACTTTGTGTTTATGTTCCGCTGGCCGGATTCCTTCATTCACACTCTCCTGTGCGATGTGAAGGGAGGAAGAGAAGGATGGCTGAGCTAGACGCCCTAGATGGAAGGGAATTATATCTGGTAAGAACTAAATTGTAGCTGCTGAAGCTTCTTTCTACTTTTCAAATTACACATTTCTTTCCATACAGAGAGTATACTTAACCCCTCCTCAAGGGAAGCAACCAAAATGCCCATCTCAAATCCTAGCACATCTAAATGAGGGGCAGTTCTTCCCACCAGATCTAGAAAGAGCTTTCTGTAGTTCCTGTGACCTCAGAAATAAAAGGACCAATTAATTATTTATTGCTCTACAGATAAAACAACCGCAGGGATAAAAGAAACACCACTTAAAATAAATTTAGGACGGAAACAGGAAAACTGCTAGTATGCAGCGAATATGAAATACTCCCGAGCAGACATTTGCGGGACCCAAAGATTATTTCGATGCTTACGCAGTAAAAAGATTGATTGATTGATTGATCGATTGATGCTCTTTATTTTCCTGGTTCATGTTTCTCCAACAAATGCTTAATAGGTTTCCGTTCCTTAACTTTCTAGTCATTTCTGTATATGAACTACCATACCCAAAATTCTTTTCTAGGTGCCATATTCCTCTCTCAACTTTGTTTTTGCTCCTTAAGACCACCTAAACAAAAAACAAACGAAACTAAAACCATCATGGACCATAAGAGAATATCCTCAGCCTGATTTTTTTCCATGGTTCTGATTCATTTTGTTCAATAGGGAAATCTACTGGCCTGCTGCTCAAAGCCTTTTCCAGTTTTTCTTTGCTCTCTGGGATGCAAAAGCAATGATTCCAATGTTATAAACCCTTTATATTCAGAGACTTTATGGGATTAGGTCTCTCCTTCCCTAGGGGAGTCTAAATCCATTTCTATCACAATACCTTTCAGTGCTTACATTTTGTTTTTTGGGCCCTTTTTAGAAAGAATTTCTTATGATTAGTGCCTTATTAGTTCCATTCTTTGCAGTTGAATGCTATCATTGCTTACTGTCATATTTTTTCATAGCCACTATATTTGTTCTGAAATTTGATTTGACTTTTTGTTTTGAGCCAAAAGGAAATCAAAGATAGAAAATGTGTTAAAATGTTCAAGTAAATAAATATTTCATTTCTGGTTGCTTTTTTTCTAGTTTTATCATACTTCACTTACATTGATTATTTCAATTTTTAAATATATTCATGCTTTTATTTGTGGTCTTTTATAAGCTCATGATTTTTGTAAATTTGTAAGAGCTTTTGAAAACAGATATATTTTGTGGGACCTTATGCATACTGCCTTCATACAAAATAATTCATTCACAAGTTTTTTTCTTTCCTTTAGATTAATATTTCAGTTGACTTCCTTCCAAAATTTTTAGAAAAATCTATAGATGCTGTATTCACGAACTATTGAAAAATTGCATTTCCATTTTCTTTGCATATATGTGATTTGTGCCTGTTTAAAAACTTCGTAGTCACACATTTTCACCCTCAATATTCTATAAATACCGCATCATTTATTTCTATCCATGAATAAGAATAGTTGGCTGTAGTGATCTTATTGGATATTTATATATTTTTTATGCTTGATATCTTGAAACATCATAATATAACCCTTTGTTTATCTTTTATGTCTATTACTTTCCATCCAATATTTATCTTATTATTCCCTTTTTTTGTAAATAACACAAAGTATACCTTTCTCAGAACTGTCTTCTATAGTTTTGAATCTAATTTCAAAAGTATTTTTCTATAGCAATTCCTTTCATTTCTATGATGGTTTTCTTACTTTCCACTATTCCCTTTCTAATTACTTTAACTTCTTTTAGGCTACATCTATTTTCTTATCACTTCATCTTTTTCTTCTTTAGTGATTCCATTGAAGTAATTCATTTATTTTATTTTTAATCATGTAAAAAATGTTCTGTCCAAATTTTTCTCCTGTTTCCAGGTATTTCCATGTTTGCTGATGCCATTTTGCTTACATGGAGTATTCTCCCCATTTTTTTCTGTTTCCTTAATTTCTCTCTCTCTCTCGCTCTCTCTCTCTCTCTCTCTGTCATATCTGTGCGCAGATCTGTTGTTTTGTTCATTCCCTCTATCATTCCACCTTGAATGAGCAAACAATCACCTAAAGTTGCTATGTAAGAATGATACAGTGGGCTCTCTCTCAGCCCTTTATTTTTAAATTTGTTAATTAGTTTAATTATGTTCTTACAGCTTATTACTGAGGTTGGAATACTGATAGTTTTAAATGTCTCTTCAGTTCTTCATCTATCTGAGAACAAGTGGAGCTAGTGCACTAGAGAAAAGCTGAGCATCTTCAATTCAGGCATATTGGGTAAAAGCATATGTTCTGCCAAATCCAAGGAGCCCATCTTCAGGATTCCAGCTGTAGAAGCCTACCAAGTATCTCTCTCTGAGAGCCAGCCACGTCACTTACAGCCACTACTCACAGTGAAGAAACACACTTCTTTTCTTCCTTTTTTTTACTATTTGAATGTTAACTTACCTGTGTTAGAAATTTCATTCAGTACCTGCAAAGTTGATTTCCACTGTGAGGCTTCCCTAAACCTTTTACATTGCCACAAGTCTTGACCATATTTTGGAGGTAACTAATGACAGCTAGCACTGCCTCATTAAACTTCTTTCCTTGCTGCCCTGTAGTGAGGAACTGAATACTATGACTCGCCCATTCCCCAGTCCTCACCTCCTCAAATAAAGAGTTCTTGATTAGGAGCCTTTAGAATCATTCGGTATCTTTAAAGAATTTTGTCATAGAAATACGTTAATTAGTACTTGATGTCTTTCTTCATTTAGAGGCAGCTATTCTAAAAGGCAATATACAGTCTGATGATGTAGTTATTCATTTTATTATGGTAAGGTGAGTTTTATTTGGTTTTGCTCATTTCAGTAATCTCAGATGCAAATTTACCCAAAACAACTTTTTTCTCTTCTTTTACCAGAAGCAGATGGTGTGATTCCTGAGACTTTGCCTCTCCAAAAATACGTTTTCATGACTTTCATATGTGAAAGATGATTTAGAAGGATACCATATTCTTGAAACTTCTGTACCGTGTGTTGCCCATTGTCTGAGGGTATCTAATTTTTGCAAAATCTGAAGTCAGTGTTAGTTTTCCTCTCTTTATACATAAGCTGGGTTTTTTGTTTCCTGTTTTTGTTCGTTTGTCTGTTTGCTTTTTTGTTTTACTTAGATACTTGAAGTTCAAGACTTTTTTAGGACGATAGAAGGAAACATATCTGCTACAGTCATCAGATTTCAGCAGTTCCATAAAACAGGAGCATCAACCAGCTCTGCTACCACCTCAGTGAAACACTTAGGAAATCATCTCTGTGCTACCCTTCACCCTTTCTCACTCTAGCTCACTGAAAGGAAAGCCACAAAGACTGATGGCACCTTGGTATCCTTTGCTTCTCCTCAGGGGCCGGGGAGTGATACATGGAAGGTCATTGCTCAATTGTATCATATTGCAAGAGAGCCACTATTTTTGCTTTCTTGTAGGTACACCTAAAAATGTGAAATTTGCCCTCACAATTTCCTTGCTGCTTGGAAATCTCACCAGGGAAGGCCCTGCTTCTTCAATGTCTTTCTCCAGCCATCCATGTCTAACTGAGTGGATAAATTCATTTTGAAAGAAAGTTGTAAAATACCCAATGTGAGTCTAAGCTGCTTTTTCCAGTCAAGAAGCAACTTGGTACTATATTCCGATGTCCAATTCGCTATTGCATCTATTCTGATTAGCAATGTAATAAGCTCCAATAAACCTCCCACACAGATAAATGTATTTTGTATTTGTTATTTATTTCTATTTTTATTTTTCCTTATTTCCTGGTGTATTCTTTTCCTCTACACATGAGAAAATATGTATGTATGTATGCATGTATGTATATTTTTTGAAAGAAAAAAGTATTGGAACTATGAATAATTCCAGATGGAGAATGGCATATCCTTATCCAGTTTCTTTGCTTTAGTTTTATTTTGTGTATTATTAAATTTGTGAGGCACAATGCCAGATTCCAGACCCTGCATCACAGTTCCTTCCTAGGATAGCAATAGCTTTTTCCCACTAAGGCCACATTTGTTTTGTGAAAGGACTCCACTGGAGCAACGCTCTTGACTGGTTTCCGTAATACCGATGCTAACTCTTGAAATATCCTGCCACCATGATTTTCAGCCCAAATAATGGGGCTGCCACATATCAACTTGATAAATTATCCATCCTTTCTAACTTATCAATAGTATTACTGAAATAGCTCTACCTGTTACTGGCACCTGTGACAGAGGATCTAATGAGTGTGTTGACTTAAAGTATCTTTCCTTAACCTGGTTCACTCTGTGTCTGGCCAAAACTACTAAAAGTTACTCACAATTTGGCAACTCCCGTGGTTTCAATCATACATATCCGCTCTCTTATTTTATGTGTTAGTGAGGGAGAAGAAGATAATAGCAAACAATCTACTTGTCCCAGAGATTCCATTATTCCTAACAATTCTTGATTTATAAACTTTTAAAACTGTGAATTAATCTATACACCAATTTCTTAGGAGGAAAGAAGGGTGGGAAGGAAGGAAGAGTAAATGGATTAGTTATCATGGGGTATTATATTTGTCTCATTTCCTTTTATTAAAAAAAAGAGTAAGATCATTAGGGCTGAACACTATCCTGATTTTCAAAAGATATGATAAGATATGATAAACTTCTATAAGTTTCACTATTTTGTGTCTTTTTGTCAGTTAAATGCAAACTAGTATTTATTTTGCTAATCTTCTAACAGTTCTCTAACTTCAACAGAACTTATTTGCCAGTCATTAATTCTGATTCCGTAGTTTCATCTCAAGACAGCACATGGGTTCCGAAAACCAGAGATAGAACAAGTCATTTAGTTAAGTGATATTGGATACTATATAAATGAAATAGGTAGTGCCAAGATACAAATAATATACAAAGTCAGCTTTGGTTTAATTATTTTTTTTTTTACTAATCAGACATAAGTACTCATAAAGAGAATGTGAAAGGACAGCAAAATAGAAACAAAAGCTAAAGTCATTCTTTTCAGCAACACACTACACATGGTGAAGAATACATTGTCCATTTTTCAGATTATAATAAATTAGTTATAATAAGTTATTCGCTATGCTTTTTGTGAGAAATGGAAATGGTCCTACCATTTGGAAATGCAAAGATAATTAAATCACTATTACTAAATAGAGAATCTCAGCCCAAAAGCAATTTGTATTTGATGTTGCTCATGTTGATAAAAAAGAAAAGAACATAATGAACTGAAGTTTTTTTCCCAAAGGAACTTGACCTCCTTGATAAAAAAAAAAAAAAAAAGGAAAGAAAAATAAAAAAACAGCTGTTTGGCCTAAAGGAAGAAAAGGATTCCCCAGTGACAAATTTACAATCAAGAGGAAATCAGGTCCAAAAAGAGAAACGAAGGTAGGCAACATAATTGTCTCTGAACTTAAATAAAATGGTTTGAGCATCAAAGGACAGGAAAAAGGAACATCTCCAAAGAACCAAACTTCCCAGTAACCCTCCAAAACAAACAAGGAAGAAAGAAGAAACAAAATTTAGGATTCACTGGAAT
Source organism: Hystrix cristata (assembly GCA_004026905.1). Taxonomy (NCBI): domain Eukaryota; kingdom Metazoa; phylum Chordata; class Mammalia; order Rodentia; family Hystricidae; genus Hystrix; species Hystrix cristata. The sequence goes on along the minus strand of PVJO010018343.1, from coordinate 14,968 downwards.
ATATTATGTATGTCTGAATATTCTTTACAACTTAGCAGGAAAGCTCACTGGGGCTGAGTACTGACTCGGCTCTACCACCTGCACCCTGGATTCTGAGACACAGAATATGGCAGGAAATAAACAGCATTTCTGGGACAACAGCTAAATGCAATAAATAACACTGATTTAAAGTAGAGATTCTATTTCTTCAGTGATTAAACTGAAATCAAAACATGCAGAGAAATTAGAATCAGAAGTGGTAGTAAAGTGGATCTGCCTCAACCAAGTTTATCCATCTAGAACCTGTAAATTGACTCTCTTAAGGTGAGAAAAAATCATTATCATATATGGATACCACAGATAGTTTCAATTTTTAACTCTTTGTTCTCACAAGTAACAGCCTAAAATCCTTAAAACATGCCAGGTGCCTGTACCATGCTTGCAATTTATGTTATTACGGAGGAGCAAATACAAAATGCCCCATTAACTTCTAGAGGTTTAAAATGGAATTCAAGATTTGAAGATGACTTGAATTTTGACTTAAATTTGAAGATGATTCAAAATATAAGCTCAAGACCTTCATTTAATAAAAGTATTTTATTTACTCTGCGATAAAATGTCACCACATAAGTTTTAATTTTAAATCAAAAGGAATTTAAGAGTGATTTTAAATGAATTTAGTATTGCCTCAGTTCAGTTCTTTATAGTTGGAAGGAGAATCACATCTTAATAGCACTGATTAAGATCTTCTGATATCCTAAAGGTCCCCTCTGAAGTTAGCACTTGGTGTTCCCAGTCTCAGCTCTTGGCATTCACTTTTCCCATCACCTGCCACAACTTGAATGGTTATGGGCTTCCTTTTCAACCAAATGGAAGTTTTGCCAAACGATACTGTCATGGGAATCGCTTGAAGGCATACATAATTCATAGGATGAAATATTTCAAGATTTTTTTTCAAACAAAATGGGAATCAAATTTTATTTTATAGTTAGAAAAGATCTCCAACTTGAGATAAGATTTTTATTGATTTACTTCTTACTGTTTTTAATAATGTACTATTCCTGGGTGCTCCGTAAAGATATCGACGAATATGCAATAACAAGCCCATATATAGGATATTTTGTTTTACCATAATATTAAAAAGGAGGTACAGACTATTTAATAATAAAATAAGAAAAATATGTATAAATAACCTATGCTACTTCCAATGGCCATAAATGATTTCTCTATGAAACAATGACATGTAAACAGAATGAATAATAATTGATTCATTGTGTTAACATGTTGTACTCATACAAAAAGGAAAAAGAATTGTGATGACTGCAGCCCAGTATGATGCAAAAACAGAACTGCAGATGTCTCGGCTCACGACCAGAAGGGAACGGAAGAGAAAGGAAACTCTCTAATGCCCAGAAACACTGCGCACCCATCCTGAAACCAAATGACACTCAAGTTTGACAAGAGCCCTGAAATGCCAAGAGCGACAAAACAAACTTTCAAACTGAGAATCCACCACGTTCTCTATTTACTTTATATGAAATTTAAATTATCACAGAATTTCTTAGTTTTCTTGACTAAATAGAGGGAAATCGCAACTTGAAAAAAATTGTTTTTCTTTAATGACTTTGTAATAATTGTTCATAAATGTGTAAAACACAACTGGATGCCACTCATGAAGAAGTAGCTTCAAAAGCACTAAGTTGTACACACGGCTCTTCCTGCTCCTGTACTGTCAGCTCCAGGGGATGAGGGACACCTTTGCACGTTTTAGCAAGCATAGTTGTAATTAAAACCAGGGCCTGTACTAAGTCGTCTTCAAACGCATTTTCAGATTTTCTGTGTTTTGAAGATACTAATTTTAAAATATTACCACTGGAATTTTTACAGCAAATATATTGATTTAATTTTAAACTAATCAGTTATTTTCCTCTGTTTATCAAACAAATATATATATAAAAATATGTAGAGGCAATATTAGCTCAACATAAAATGAGTTATATAGAATTGATATGATTCCAGCTAAAAGTAAAATCACCTGGCATGTTAGTTGTTTTTCCACCATTATCAATAAAAATCAAGAGTTCCTTATATATTGTTTTTAATACTGAAAAGAGCTAACAAGGCTACTCTCTCCTGATTGTTTACTTGCATATCACTTCAAATTCTAGGAATGGATTCTTGAATATAGTTATAATTACTATTTATAACAGATTCAAACTATATTTTACATTGAACTGATTTTAAGAGGATTTGAGTTTTATTCTCATTCCTGAGGAAACGTGATTAGAATTTTTTTTAAGCTTTGGATATCTTTTTAACCAAGCCAAATAGTTTCTTCCAACAAAGCTAAAGGAACTCTGAGCTTAAGCAAATGAATGTGACATCTGAAACATGGAAGCTGTCTGTCCCTCCTCTCTGTTCTGCTCAGAATGTTGCTGAAATCTGTCCGTTCTGAGCACTGTGCTTTCAAAGAAACATAGATGATTTTGAGTTTCTCCAGAAAAGGAAGATGAAGTTGATAAGTAAATTGAAAGTTATTCTCAAGAGGAACTATTGGATGAGCTACAAGAAAGAACCTACTGGGTCCAACTATTACATAATTCCATAAGCAAACTGGAGTTGATTATAAAAAATACATATTTTTTATAAACACTGGAATACACACACACAGGAGTAAAAATATTCTATGACAGAAATGGGAACACAGTGAATTATTAGGAAAACATATACATGGAAGTAGAAGAGCATTCCAAGCACAAGTACAATATGGGTTGAAGAAATGCAGCTGAATTTGTGTGGCTAAAAAGGAAGAATACAAGGGTACGACTTGAGAAAAACGAAATAAGATTAATAAAATGTAAAAGATCATGAACTTTAGACCAAGTCTGAATTTTATCATAAAGGACAGACTATTTCAATGTTTTGAGCAAAGAGCAGTAGATTTAGAATGATGATAGATTTGAGAGATCTGCTCCCTTCCCCCACTGATCCCCCACTGATTAGAGTTAGGACTCCAATAAGCAAAAGAGTAAATTCAGTGGAAACACCTTCCTCACTGTTTTTCAAGTAAGTTAAATGAATAGATGCTTTCAGAATTAAAACATACAATCAGAACTGCTTCATATGTATAATTAAAAATACTGTATGTCCTAATATTTTCCAGGGATGACACGCCATTCTTGTAAAATGTATATTTTTCATTTAAATATAAATAGCATGGTATATATACCCTGTTTTTTTCCCAGTTAGAAGCATCTAGCGTCTTCCTCTCCTGGAGCACAGTCTCCACAAACACACACTCTCGCTGTCTAAGGGAAGCACGTGGTGTAAGGATGTTAACTCACCTTCTAACCCTGACACAGATCCCCTGCTTTCTCCTCCTTTTTGTTTCAGCTGCCTTAACGTTAAAAGTCTTCATTAACAACCACCTCTTGCACACCCATATTTTATTCATTTACACTGTATTTTTCTATTGCTACCCCAAACCTTTATCTCCAGAGCTAATTAATACTGAGTAATAGAGTGAATGTTGCCAAGGAAAATGTTCTAATGTTTGCTGAAAGCAAAACACTCCATAGTCTATAAAGAAATACCTTCTGAGTTTTTAACCTAGAACATTCACAACTCTGTTAAACATCAGCTGTGGACAAGTTCCTGCATTCACTCAATGCCTTATAAGTTATATTTAATTTCTTCTCTAACACCTACATTTATTTTAACAAAAACCAAATATTTCAAAACAAATTCATAGAACTATATTAAAAAAAAAAAAAACAAGTAAGCAGTGGGGAATTTAGCTCAGTGGTAGAGTGCTTGCCTAGCAAGTGCAAGGCCTTGAGTTCGATCCACAGCACTCACCCCCAAAAAATGTTTTAAACTTCCTTTAAAAGTAAAGGAGAGCAAAATGAACCAAGGGCTGTTTTATAATAGACCTAAATTTATTTTCTCTAGAATTTCATCCACTTATCCCTGAAGGCTCATTTTGATGAGTAGGGTATTTCTCATTTACTCTTTGAACTCACTGGAATCTCTAAAGTGAGAGTCTAGGTTTTGCCAGTTGTCCCCACCACAAGCTCCATGGGGCCCAGCACAGAGCGAGAGGGTGCTAGCAAACGGTGCAGGCTAATGAACGGCAGGGCAAGTGATTTGTCCTAAGCAATTTTTTGGTCTCTAACCCCAGAAAAAAGACACACTATCATCACCTATTACATGCTTCATTATTTCTCTAACACTTTCATCTTTTCATGTCTCATAACTCATGAGGTTATTTTTCCTTTCAAAAGAAGAGTAGAACAAGAGGAGACAACAAATGTTAAATTATATAAACAAAAAGAATAAACTGTTAATAAAAGAAGGTAATACTGGAGGCTTCCAAAAGATCTCCACTTCAGTCTAGGCCAAGCCAGGGTCACTGCCTTCCTCAGGCTTGAGCAGCAGGATGAGTCATCCCTTTGGTAAGACAAATTCACTTAGTTAGAGCTGCCTGCTGACGGGTCTAGCCTACCAGAAATCTTCAGTAACATTTGTTAATATCTACATGGCAACTATTTCTATCAAAGCTTCATAAATAAAATATGTATTATAATGTGACTGAATATTTTCACTGTGCCAGGCAGGGCTGTGATCATTTGTATGACGTGTGTTCCGTTGTCAATGCACACATTAATTAATCAAGTGCTTATTTCCTAAAAATGAAAGACATTTAAACGTCTCGAAAACTACAGGATACTTGATAAATGTTCTGTAAACTGGCAAATTATTGTAAAAGGAGGAAGACAATTCCAGAACTAAAAAAAAAAAAATGTAGTAAATTGAAAATATTTGTTATGGTGTTTGTTTAAATCTGTAACAAAATATGCAAAAACCATCTTTAAAATTAGAAAAAAATATGTGGATGAGTATTTTGTGAAAATTTACAGATTTTTCACTGATCTTATGGAATTTGTAAGGCGAACAATGTAAACTCTAAAAGCACTGTCTAGTTTATCGAGGATCACAAAGGTCACATTTAGAGACTAACTACCAATTCTAGAACATCTTTAGTTGTGTTTCTGACAGATATACAAATTTAGCCTCTCATACTTATACTACTATTTTGTTTTTTTACCAAGAACATGTATTGGTACATTGTATACATAATGATCATAATCAACATGGTTATTTTGTACCTGTACATGATACATCTTGGATTTCCCCCCTCTTCCCCCCCTTCCCCGCCCCTCCCTTCCATTCTACCCCTTTGTCCTTATTTACACTTATGGTTTCTCATATCAGAGAAACAATTCGATGTGTACTAATAAGTGTCTGATTTATTTCACTAATAGTATGTTCTCAAGGAACATCCATTTACATACAAATGACTCTAATAACAAGTTCTGGCGGGGCTGCGGGAAAAAGGAACCCTCTTCCACTGTTGGTGGGAATGTAGACTGGTCCAACCACTGTGGAAATCAGTGTGGAGATTCCTCAGAAAACTACAACTAGAGGTTCCATTTGACCCAGCTATTCCTCTGCTTGGTATCTTCCTAGAAGAATTAAAATCATCATATCACAGTGATATATGCACAACCATGTTCATAGCAGCGCAATTTGTAATAGCTAAGTCTTGGAAACAACCTAAATGCCCAACAACTGATGAATGACTAAAGAAGATGTGGTTTTTCTACACAATGGAATACTACACCACCATATACCACTATTTTGATGGGACAGGACTCACGTGTTCAGCAAAGTTCTCATTAGAAAAATAATCTCTCAAACCATTCTTCTTTCATGTGTCCAATCCAAGTTCTTAGGCTGTAAATTTCTGTGACTCTTTCCATTGGCCATATGGGAGATGAGTATAATACAAGGAGTGTTAGTTACAGAGAGAGGAGTCCACGTTCCTGCTCTGTATTTTCTCCTCTCTGCACACTCTGCCTTCCAGAACCATTGCAGCACTCTTGTAGCTTGGGTAGCCACGTACACTCTGAAAACTCACATATGTACATTGACAGCCCTAGATTTTCTCCTAAGCTCCATATCCATATATTTAACTGCGCATAATCCATCTATCCCCCAGACATTTCAGGATCAACCTATCTAAGTGGAGACCTGTTATCTTCTCCCTTAACCTATCTCTTACAGTAATCTTTAAATAGCACCAGGAAATAGCAGCAGGTTGCACTCAGCTCCCCAAACTGGTGACCTGTGCATATTATTAACCACAATCACCATCACCTCCCACACACCCACCTTCAAATTTACTACCACCATCCTCGTTCCACACTATTATCATCTTCTGCCTAAACCTCAGTGTTTACGTACTTTCACAGTTATGCATTCTATTTCCTTCCAACTTATTTTCTAAATTGCAAAATTATCTTTCTGTAACTATGCTCTAAGAGATTTACTGTTCTTCTGTAAAGCTTTCTTGTCCTTTGAAATATTTCAAACTCCTTGAGCTAACAATATAGTTTTATGATCAGAGAGAGCTCGGTTAAACTCTGTCATTTGATCTCTGTTACTTCTTCTCCATCAAATGCAACACCAACCATGTAGATCTTTTTCCAGTTCCCTGGAACTACCACACACGCATTCTATATCTATGTTTCCTTATTCTCCCTGACAAGATCTTCTTCACTCCTGTTCATGCAATTAATTCTAAATTGGCCTTTGAGTTTCGACTTAGAAAGTTTTCCTGCCATAAGTCTGGCCTGGACCCCTAATTTGTATTTTTCATGTCATACTACAAGTAACACTATGTTATACTTCGTTCTGTTCATCCAAAGTTGGCCTACAAGCTCCAAGGGAACAAGGAGTGCATCTCTCTGGCTTTCATAGCAGGGTAAGCTTAGAGCCAAGTTGAAGCCAGAGTTCCTGACAAATAGTACTCAATACTTTTGAGCAGGTAATGTTCACAGGGTAAATTGTAGTCCAAATAATTATAGTACTAAATCAGCTAGTTAAGTCAAGGGCAAAAATAAGGTGGTTACTAAAGTCTAAGACCACTTATAATATTTAGGCAGGCAGTTTTCAAAATGAACTCATATGGCTTTTAATTGTCTTCCATTTACAGCTCAGAAAAGCCAGATACTAACTTATGAAGGATCTTCCAGTTTAGAATTTAGTGAAAGCCAAACTACTTGCAAAAATATCTTTATTTGTTATCATCTCAAATTTTACCAGAAACATGAAAATAAAATTAAAAATTTAAATACTTTCTAAAATTTTTGTTAATTTTCAGGTTGGCTCAGTTTTGCTATTCATACTCAGACTCTTTGCCTGATAACGATTGACTGACTCAGCCTTCCTCCATGACATCTGGGGCCACTTACTGGCAATTTACAGGACCACAGCCTGGGATACCTTGTCACTTAGAGTACCAGTAGCCGTGTGATTTACAGTTGCACTCGCACACTGATTTACTAATGTAGTTAGATTGGTGGATTTAATTTTCTCGGAAATACTGAACATGATAAGAGCTTACCCTTCTAAACATAGCCTCATATCACTAAACTATATATCAACAACCCTTTTACTAACATCACAACTTGGAACAAACATTTTTCAAAGCAACATGTTAAAATTAATGACCAAAGAATTTCCTCTGTAGCGATAGGCTATTTTTATTCCATTTTTCCTCTTTGATTATTTCATATTCATTTGCAGGAGACTGATTATTGATAAGTTGATTTTCACTGTTTCTTTCTTTTCTCATAGGTAAGGATATGTGGCTATTGACATACAGGTAGAGATAGATCCAAATATAATGTTGGTTTTTATTTCAATTCATTAATTTGTCTAAACTATCATATAGTTTACCATTATTTCTTACTTGTATTTATTGATATATGAAATGTCTATTTAATGTTAAAATTAATATTTACAAATATTCTTCTTTGAGAATTCATATTTTGAATTCATATTTACAATGATCAGAAAATGGTTTAGAAAAAATTATAGTGCAAAATCTCATGTGAAATTCTTGCTTTCAAAATTATAATTTCTAAAAATGATACCTGGTTTGTTTGTATTTTTGTTCAATGTGATGTGGGCTTTAAATTTGTAGCACCAAAGTTGTTGGTTTTTCCTTCAGAAGTAGTATAGAAAACCAGCAGTTCCTCTTTGTAATGTTCACTTACCCAGCGTGAGATGAAAATATATATTTTAGTGACCTGGATTTTTAGAACAGCTCATTAGCACCATTGAGCATGTAATAGATATTTTGGCTGAAGACGTTTATGGGCCTTACTTCCTCCCACACACCAAATTTAACAGTTTTATAGTGCTTTACAACTTCCACCCCCATTCATGCACCTCGTCATTGTACTAGGAGCCAAATGTTAATGACTTTTGTTGCCTCCAGTACCATATACACATTTAGAAATGATGCACCCCACACTCTGATTAAACTTCACTGATGGAAATTTAGCCAAACCTCACTGATGGAAAACAGGTCCACTAAGTAAGTAAGTGTTGAGTGAGACTGCACGCTGTTTTACTACCAACAGACCATCAGAAACAGTTTGGTTCATATAAAAACAGTCCTTTAACAAATAAGTCAGGATGGCTGGTGGCCTTGGTAAACATGTAAATGAACTTGATAACCCTCTTTGTTTGGAGAATTCATGTAAAATATATTCCTGCTTGCTTTATTTGTCTGGGTTTAAAATGTCAAGGGATTTGCAATGTGGTCATTAGCTTCTAAATTCCTAAATGAATGTTTTGATGGCTGCCCAGGACATAAAGTATGATATACAAGGACCCTTGAGGAAACCTGAGAGACACACAAAAGGATCTAAAGTTTTACCAAGAATAATGTGTAAGGGAGCTAAAAGGAAACACCACTGGGTTTCAACAACTAATAAGTTATGCTACCTAAAAACATGAAGGATTATTATATCTTGTTACTACTCAATAAGATGTAGTTATGTGGTAAAAATAAATGACATTTACTGAGTACCTAGTGTTTACTAGATCAGTACCATATCCTTCCCATATATGAATTCATACGACCCTTACAAGATTCTAATATAAAGAATTTTTCCCATTTTTCAGATGTATTCATTCATTTTTATACTTCACTTGTTACTTATATTAATCATCTGAACATTTTTTGAACCAAACACCTGAATTTTATTGTAAACGATAGAAGAAAGAGCAAAACTGAGTGATTTAAAAAATAATTAATGAAATGTGACCATATTGTACATACCTTGAGGTGACCTGTTCAAAGCTCTATTGGTTCTGAACAAATGAAAAAACAAAGGATTGAATTTATACCCTTCTAAACTTCGTTTTATACACAGATTCCCACCATCTGTCCCTTGGGAGGTGCCTGTCCATCAATCTACTGACCTTCAGAACGTCCCTTCTTGAAAACCAATTCCACTGGACTGGATGACGTGGAGCTTTCCAACAACCCAGCCCACTCATATCTTCACTGAAAATTTATCTATTGAAAGTCAAGCAATTTTTGTTTTTCCCAGTGAAAGAGGTCAGTCTGTTTCTTTAACAAGATTTAGTGTTTGTATACAACAGTGACAAACAATTGCACACTATTTGTGTCAGTGATTGTCCATATCAAAAAAAAACCTTTCTTTTTTCTTCTGTCTATTGTATTCTCCAATTTCCAATTTTGTACATCCCTCTTTCTTATAATTAGGTCTTATATTCAACATTTGACCAAATCTGAGACAGTTTTACCTCTGAGATTTGGAATTTTGGCTCATCAAGCGTGGGCACACACACATACATCTGGATGCCATCCTGTGCAAGCATCCTTTATTCATCTGTGAGTCTGCCTCCTGGATGGCAGACTTAACCTGATAGCCATCGCACGCAGCTCCGCACTGCTGCTAAGACTTACTGTGCCTTGATCAATGAAAATCAAATTGACATTTTTATTGAAAATACTATTATTTTCTTGAAAGGGACATTCTGAATTTTTATTATTTCACAAGGATAAATAAACAATAGTATATAATATTGAGTCCCAGAGAATAAGTTAGTAAAGGAATATTATTAATTGGTCTTTGATTCCAAAATAAAGGATATCTGATCATTTTGATTTCAATTTTTATCCTGTACCTTAAGCATGTACATAAAGGAACTTAATCAAACATATGTATTTCAAAAATTTTAAAATCTATGAATAACATTAATTGGAAATTAAAAAGTGCTGATCACCAATAAAGCACTGATCAGTAGCATTAATAAGGTGACTAAAGATAATGGTGCTACAAAATGAAAGAAAACTTAAAATTCTCATAGAGAAAAAGTAGATAACGGAACATACAAAATATCTTAACAAAAATTCACAGGTGAACATGCTCAAAACTAGAGTTACAGTATGTATAAAGTTTAACTTTCGTGGAGAAAACTTAACGAAAATGAAATAAAAAGACAAAATTATTGAAATGAATTAATTATAAAAAAAAAACAACGTGTTATTTTGTGGAAAGAAATTAAAACAGAATTGAAACTAGGCAAAGAAAACACCAGGCCTAGAATGAAATAATGACCGATAACATTAAAAACAAAGTATCTAAGACAAATCTTTGAAATACTTCAAAAGATACTAATTTTAAAAATTGACTTTTTTGCTTTCGAAACTTCTTGGTAGAAAATACAAAACTGTTTCACTTTGAAAAGTCTCTTTGTTCAAAGAAAAGACATTTTTATGATCTAGAATCTAGAAAAATGCAAGCATAATAATTTTATTAGTTTTATTTTTATCGACAAGAAAAAAATATTGAAAATCGTGAAAATAAACACATCGTGGGTATAACATCTTTGCGACCCTGAATGAGCACAGGAGAGTTAAATAAGTAAGTCACTGTCCATAGCATTGAAAAATTATTAACTTAGAATAGAAGAAATTTTCAGCAATTACAAATCCAGGATCGGGTAAGAATAATGCTGCTTTTTCCTCATCTCAATCATGTCCCTGAATGGAATAAACAAGAACTTTAAGGAAAACGTTAGTAGAGAAATATCTGAAGTTCTAGAAAACCTGACTCTAGGAAGAAGCATTGCTGTTTTTTATGAATCTGTTTTTGGGTGGTACCTTTAGAAGTGACTCACCAATTAAACATATTCCAGGCCCTTTTTGCCTTGAACAAAGAATTGAACAAGACAAACCAAAAACGGGGCCAAAAGTTTACTTGAAGAGTGAGGGGTGAAGAGAGAAAACTTGGGCTGAACAAAAGAGGAAAACCGAAAAAAGCAAAAATAAAAGTAGCCTGATCTAGAAGACACAGACTAAGCTACTGTAAAGAGCCGCGATAGTGGGTAACGGGCACCTCATGGCATCCCATCTGTTTTATGCCTCCACATCTCGTGGGAACATGAAAGAAGTTCTACATATGGGCTCCTGAGAATTATTTGGTGCTGTCCTGAGATCTTGCACTTAACAGTTCTGCTTATTTCTCCAGCCAGCTTTGCCATGCCCGATCTCCTATCTCAAATCCACATCTACTTTTAAGTATTATCACTGCTAGAGGAAAATCAAAAGAGCACCCTCTATTCAGGAGCTGATAACCCAGATATGGCACGCAGAAAGCACAATGAAACATAGCACAGTAATAAATGATAAACAACATGGAAGAAAAGATCACAGGAAGTCCAAAAATGGGCTTCAAAATTTATGAAAAAATGATTTTTTACAGGACATGGAATTTGAGTTGACTTTTAAAACCGACATAAATTAGGTAGAAAAGAATCAAAAAGATGGGCATGGTGGTGCATGACTATAATTCCAGAATTTGGGAGGCTGAGGCAGGAAGATTGCCTTGAGTTTGTGACTCAAGACCCTGTCTCAAAAAACAAACAAATAAAAAGTAAAACAAAACGGAAAAAAAAAAAATCCTAAATCCTGAGATTCCACCTCACTCCCCAAAGAATGGCTATTATCAACTAATCAGCCAATAACAAATGCTGGAGGGGCTGTGGAGAAAAATGAACCCTTCTCCACTGTTGGTGGGAGTGTAGACTGGTACAACCGCTATGGAAATCAGTGTGGAGATTCCTCAGGGAACTAGGACTAGAGATTCCATTTGATCCAGCTATTCCACTTCTCGGTATCTTCCCAAAAGAATTAAAAGCATTAGACCACAGGGATATATGCACACCCATGTTTATAGCAGCACAGTTTGTAATAGCTAAATCTTGGAAACAGCCCAAATGCCCATCAACAGCAGAATGGATAAAGAAAATGTGTTTTTTTATACAATGGAGTACTACTCTGCCATAAAGAATGATAAGCTTGAGATATTCCTAGGTACATGGATGCATCTTGAGACCATACTCTTAAGTGAAATAAATTGGACACACATATTTAAATAGTGTATAGGTTCTCTGGTGTGAGAAACTGAAGTGTAAATAAAGACTAAAATGTATTATACTGGGAAAGGGAAGAAAGTGTCCAAATTGGAAAGGGAACAAGGGAGGGGGAAAGGAACAGAGGCTCAAGAGAAATAAGAAATGGAAGAAAAAAATGGAAACAAAGTTTTTGTAAATAGGGAGTGGGGGGTGAGGGGAGGGGAATGGGAAAAAAAGAAGCAACAAGGTATGTCATGTAGGTACAAATCCCCTATGATGAATGTTGTCATTACGTACATCTAAAATGTACCATTAAAATTAAAAAAAAAAAACTAAAAGAATACAATTTTCAAAGTTAGATGTAGCAATGTTCTCATGGGACAGTAAGATGAGAACCAAGAGTTCATTTAAGAAATAGTAGAGCCAAGTGTGGCTGTCCACATCTGTAATCCCAGCTACTGGGGAGGCTGAGGCAGGAGGATGGCAAGGTTAAGGTCAGACTGGGCAACTTAGTGAGACACTGTCTCAAATTAGAAAGGGATGGGGCTCCAGGGTGGAGAAAAAGTAGAAAATAGGGTATTCATAGGTTGATGGATTATAGAGAGCTTTGTCAGGAAACATAGCACAGTGTTGGAGGATCATATAAGTACCAGGAAACAAAGAAGAGAAAGGGATCGTTGCTTCCTAATGTGAACAACTGGCTCCACGAATCTCTGTTTTATACCACTTTGCAAACAAAACACACTTAGAAATAAATCATCAGCTCTCTCTAAGGTGTCTCGCTGTCTGTTCAGTCATCTTTGCTTTTATTGCCCAAGCTTCTCCTTTACCCCAAGTTCCAGTTTCTTTGCTCAGAAATACTTTAATGTGCAGAAACACGAAATACTCACTTGCTGACAAGCAAGCCTGAGCTCGAATTATTAGCTGAATGCTTTTGCACAGTGATATAATATCTTTCAGGCTCAGTTTCCTCCTTTGTACTTTTTTAATTAAAAGATATAATTTAAAGGTTGCTGTATGATTTAAATTGGACAAAACCTATAAAATAAGTAAAAATATTACCTGGCTGTGTAGGAGGGTTTCAATCCTTGTTAGCTACAGTTAACTATATTGTATTTTGAAGTCAAGGAAGAAACTTCTAAGCTTTCTATCTTTAAAATATACGAGTAATTAAAAATTGCCAAGCCTGAGGCTAAAAATGGTGGCTAAGCACTATTTGCTCTTAAGAGAGCAGAGTCTTTGAAAGGAGCCAGTCCTGGCTTTGGTTTTCAGTCTTGGCTCTGCTCTTTACTGGCCCTATAACCTCGGCGGCATCACTCAACCTTTCAAGTTTTATTTCTTCATGTTTATGGTGTTGACAGTAGTACCCACCTCATTAGATTGTTACGAGAATTAAATGAGCTAATGAACAAAAACACAGAATTTGGTATATATTATTAGTTCTCAGTATGTGTGCATCATTCTGTGGTTGCTTTGGGTTTGTTGCTGTCATGACAATGCTAAGGAGGGTGTTCATAAGCGAAACTGATTCTCGAGGGTGGCCAGCTGGTTCTTGGACTGGTGGGGAGGGAAGGCCTGGGCCTCCGCGGACTCAGAGAGGACCACGCCCACCAGGGTGCAGGAGCGTGCCGAGCTCTGAAACAGCTTTTGGAAAGAGCGCCAGTCTTTACCGAGAACATCGCAACTATGTTTCTTTAGATGGAAGGAATCTGAGCTTCGTCGGGGTAGAGTATTGACTGTCAGGCCCATGTCATCCTCTGTATTACATTCTATTTCTAAAATAATGGAAGAGTTGGCAAAGAGGAGAGTAACATATTTACTCTGACAGGAACACAGTAAGCAAAGGAAGAGCTAGAAGAGAATTTATTTTGTCCTGTTTCGTAAGTGATTATGTTTCTCTGTTTTCTAGATTCGAAGACATGAATCAAGCTATGTAGGTGTTGAAAAATATGAAAACCTGCAAGAGTTCTGTGCTTTAAAATCATGTGGAAAATAAAACAACACACACACACACACACACACACAGCACGATGATGGTACATATTCGATTGCTTAAAAATGAATGTAAGTTTCTGAAAGTCCGCACAAAGTGAAAACATATTTGGAGGTTTTGGAAATTCAAAGACCAGAAAATCTCATAAAGTTGGGGAAGGCTAGTAAAGAAATGACTTCAAAGTATCAAAAAACATGAAAAAAAAATAACAAAATGATTACCTCAATTCATTATCAAACATACATTGTTAAAGGCGCTTTTTTCAATAAAGTGTCCTTTTTAAAGTTTTTAGGTTAAACACAAGCTTTGGTAAGCGCAGGAGCACATGAAAGGACAATTTGAAGTGGTACTGTCCAACCACTGTCCTGGTGAATCAGTCTCTGTTACTTGGAGTATTTCTTCCCTTTTAGAGCCTATTATTTTAAATGCGATGGAAAACTACATCTTCATGGTGTTACTATACTTAGGCAGCAGGATGTATAATCTAATTCCTTTTCAAGAAAGTCAAATAGAACTTCTATTTCAATAATCACAAAAATTTGTGGGTCATTTATGAAATTGATTCTGATGTTCAAGCAGCTTCTTTAAATTTGAATCAGTAAATTCAGTTCTTATTGTTGTTGAAAGTTTTTTTTGTTTGTTTTTGTTTGGGTTTTGGGTTTTTTTTTTTTCTTTTTTTGGTTTTGTTTTTCT